>CM032230.1:128990000-129055000 GCA_019009955.1 Riptortus pedestris | reverse complement strand
AGTTTTGAACGGACCTTATTTTCCTTATTTCTCCTGGGTAGGATCGATGGACATTTGAAGAAATTTCTCGAAAATTGCGTCATGAGAAGGACCTCAATAGCTGATTTCCCTGGAGGTAAGGAAATAATTTTCCTTCCAACAAAACTCTGATGATTCTTAAAAAAAAAAACTGATGTTCTTGTACTTGACAGCGAGAGTCACTGTAGATGTACTGGAATGTTGATTATATATAAGTAGATACATTTTTCCTCCAACGTAAATATCGAAAGAGGAGTTTAGGGCGGGGTTAAGAACTTTACTCATGGGGACTAAGGTAACATTCACGATAGCTAGGTAAAAGAAAGTCCTTCGGATTCCTTTTCCTTCTTCTCTTTTTATTTTTTTTTTTTTATTTTAGTGCTGATTTGTAATACATTTTACGAAATTTAATACGCTTTGAAACTCCTGCTGGACTGATTTCGGTCATTAAAGAACTTGGGAATTGTATTTACATTTATCTTATTGGTAGCCAATCAAAACGGTGGTCTATAAGCGTTGAAACATGACTCGAGGTCATGAGTGCAACCTCAATAGCTGTTTTAAGGATACCTGCTAAGATAGATTTTTAAGATGGAACACAGCGTTGGATTAGGTTCCTTTTTTAAGAGTCGGGGACAATGTTTTAAAAGAAAACTTCCAGACGACAGTGAAAATCTAACACGATCAAAATATACAGAAAAAAGAAAAATTACTCGAGACGTAGAAGTAATAAGAAACATCTCAATATTAAGAAGCGAAAAATGGTTGAAAATAAAATGACAATACTCAAGAAATGCTGTTTTTTATCCTTTGGACCGTTGCCAGTTCACCTTCTATTAATAATTTAGTTATTAGTAATTTGTGAGATATAATTTTCGAATCTGTCGCGAGTATGAACCATCATTCTGGCTGATTTAGTACAACGTCTAAACCGGTTGGGTTGTCATAAGATTACAGCATTCTTGTGGTTAATTAAATTAAACATAAAACATCTAAAAAACTTTAATATATACATCACACTGTAGTATACAATTTCTACACACTATTCTTCACTTCTCTTCTACATTAGCAGGGTGTATACACTTTAATTTTATTTATTTATTCTTTTATCCTTTTTCTTCACCGTTCTATACTTATATTTTCATTACCCTGTTGTGTCCATACACATTATCGTTTCCTACATGTAGACTGGTATGCCAATTAACCGTTTTTTCAGGAATCACCGTATGACAAAGTTCACTCCTTTTCCCTTTTTTGTAATTTGTTTCGGCTTGCTTTTTTGAGCACACCTGGTTAATGAGTAAATCACCGGCGTTATGTAACTCATTTAAATAAATAAAATTAAATCCATAGGCTTAAGACTTTTTTTTTTTTTAAGTCCACTTTATGCAACTAGGCTTATCGGGACGGGTTATCTACAGGTTACCATCCTTTTCTAGCCAGGGTGGGCCCAAGGAGTTCAATTAATGAGGGCGTCATTAAACAAATTTCCACTGCCCAGGGCGGGATTCGAACCCGCCACTCTAGGTCTGCCATGCGAGACCAGGACCAACGCCCTAACTCGCACGGCCAACCCGAGCCCCGCTTAAGACTTTGCTAATCCATGGGTGGCCATCATAAGTAAATCCCAGTTCTCGGTTGTGGGTTATTCAAAAACGGAATTTATTTTAAATTTCGGCTAAAATAAGTCTTGAAATAATCTACTTAATAAATTACTGTCAAAATGGCAAAGGAAGATGGTGGGAAAGAATGTTTGGAGATGAGAGTATCAAAAGATGGATGTTTCCCTGAATATGGATGATGCTAAAGGTATGTATGCTTATAGAGTTTATTGGAAGTACTCTCAGCTGATAGGGGTGGGTCTGGGGGTGGGAGGACTCCAAATTCAGCCAGCTGATAGATAAGACAGAGGGTGGATGCTACCACCCTAACCTATCTTCCTAGTAACCTACCTTTTCGCCTATCCTATTCTATCCCTTTGTCGTCTTGACACCATTCCCCTTCTCACCCTGTTGCTGATAAGTATGTGGATTTTTAGCGTATTTCATCTTTTGTAACTCCTCCATGGACCAGAGCCCCCTCCAGTGGCGGCTCGTGTTTAGGCACAGTGGAACTGCAGCACCCCAATTAAACTTGATATCTATAACATTTAATGTAATGAGGCTTTTTTCTTTTATTCTTTCTTTATACATGTATAATATATAATCATTAAGCTTGATGCAGTAACCATCCCCCAGTTTATGAAAAATGATACAAAAATCGATGTATGGAACTGTACGCTTCACAGTTCCAGCGGCGAGGTGTTTGGCTGTTGTGCGCATACCCACACAGGAAGCTCCAGGTGAGGCTGCAAGGGGCAGCCAGGACCCAGGATTTTCTGGAGCAGCACCCCCACTAATTTTAGCTACGAGCCGCCACTGCCCCCTCCTACCTTTGTTTGCGTTTGCGGGTGTACGATAATAGTAGGTTTAGACGAAACCTTATCACTTGTGAATGATAAGATAAGATACATTTTTGATCTCAATCAATATTGTTTAACATATTTCTTATCAATTGCTTATCATTCAACAGATTGAATTATTATCAAATTTTTCTTATAGTGATTTTACTATATTTTTCTTTTCATAATTTTTAATTCATTTTCAGCCATTCAGTTCCTATTGATCATCCACCAACTATGCTCAACATCATTTTTTTTTTATGTTCACTTATGTTTATCTATTTCACTTTTTATAGTTGCCATGTGCGGCGTATCTACAGCGTTGTCATTGATGTGGTGGTCCACAAATGTGGTGGTTGTAAGTTCCCAGCGACCAAGTTTAAAACAACGTATTTCACTGTAATTTGTCCTTGCTTTTTGGTATTTGTTATTATTACTTGTTGTTAAGGCATTCGTTATAGTTACTTGTTGTTATCTCTTATCTATTTTACTTTTGTTATTTAACTCTGTACAATTTCTGACTTTTGAATGGGCAAATCACCTTTGATGGCATGTCCATAAATAAAAAAATAAATATATTTATTTATAGCCAACATACCTCAGTTTCCGCCAACAATAGGAGTGCATATCCTTCATTATAGAAACAGCAATGCCGGAATCAGTTTCATAAGTTTCGGTTCGGCTAAAAATCTGGTAATTTAACTAGCACCTTTATCCCAAAATAAGGACATCCATAAATATACTTTTATCTTATACTGGTGGCAGGTGGAGGAACCAGATTGATCATAAGGTCGTGATAACAGCCACGGAAGCTTGAAAGAAGATGTTACGAGTTTCATAGAAGCTGTCAGTGATCCAATCATTCCTTGGATAGAATTAAATTCAGTGAACGATAAGAGGATTCATTATAGCAAAAGAGAACTCGGTATGAAGTCCAAAGGAAAAAAGTCCGTCACGCAGGGGCAGCGTAAACTAAGCAGATTTCCCACGTGAAGTTTTACAATAGAAAAAATTTCACGAGAGCCGAGCCAGCGAAGGAAACGGCCGAACTAGCTTTTGGCGGGAAAGTAACTCTCGTCCGTTAGGCGCCCCGATTTAATAAAAATGCAAATATCTCGGTTAATATTCAAGATAGAGAATAAATGCATATGACAATATTTATAGTAAAAAAAAATGAACTTAATTTCTAAAGTATAATTGGACAACAGATATGTGTCACGTGACTCAGATATATCCAATTGACCAATTGGCGAGCAATAATAACACTAAAAAAGATAAATCTCTACAGCTGATTGGAGTACTAAGAAGATGTCTGCCTTAAAAAAATGCTTCACAGAGGAATGCTGCAATGCTGCACCACTGCAGTTCTGCTCTCACAGCAATTTTTGATTCCTTCATAGATGTTCTTCATGTCACGATTAATGTTTGCCATTGGCTCCTGTTGCTTTTTTTATCCTTCAAACTTGCTACAGCGTCATTTAATTGCTCTATCGAAATGACAAGGACTAACTCACGTTCATTTATATCGGAAATTGTCTACAATAATGACGGGATTAATACATAATTCTGTATATTCTTTGCCTCGCATAGATATTTCATCATTATCAACTAGTTTTAAGACATTTTTATTTGTCACTATGTGATCTACATTTTGCCCGAAGGCTTTCACTTCAACTTGATGACGCGATTTACAAAAGAAATCTTCAAATGTGCATCAAAGCTATTGTAGCAGCAGTTAATTGTCACAGGTGCAACCTTACCTAAAGGTTGTCCATCTGACACGGGGAGGGGAGTCAGTGTTTTAAAAAAAATTAGAAGAAGAATTATTAATTAAAATTAATTAGCTTCAATCTACCTGGTTACACTGCCGGTAACCAGACAATAGACTCCTTAAGAGAAATCAGCTATTGAGGTTGTACTCATGACGCGATTTTCGAAATGTTTCTTCAAATGTCCATCGATCCTACCCAGGAGATGACAACGAGGTCCGTTCAAAACTATATATATATATATATATATATATATATATATACATATATATATATTTGTCTGTTACCACTCTAGCGGTCGCAATTTTTGACTTATCGTTACTAAACTTAATATATAATCGTTTAATACAAAAAAAAAAAAAAAAATAAAAAAATAAAAAAAAATAAATCAAATTTTCAGTATCTTGATTATTAACTGAGATATTTGCATGTTTTAGTTTTCGGTCTTAGATAAAGTCCCACTTCAACACATCCCATATTAACAATATTCTATCATGTTATGCAGCACTTTATTTGAAGCTTAAATACCAAATATTGTTCTCATTGAACTTTTAGGTTTTGAGATGAATGCAAATGCTTGGCGCACACGGGAAATCTGCTTAGTTAACGCAGCCCCTGCGTAACGGACTTTTTGGGTGTGTATTTTGCAAGTTGTGTGTGCACGTGTTTCCACTGCTAAAGGATAGAGTTAATCGGACTTCTTATTATTCTTATTATTTATTATAAGGAGTGTATCTTTATTTTTAGCAGATTTCCCTTAAGGGAAATCAGCTATTGAGGTCGTACTCATGACGCGAGTTTCGAAAAATTTCTTCAACTGTCCATGGATCCGACCCAGAAGATGACGAAAATGAGGTCCGTTCAAAATTTTATATATATATATATATATATATATATATATATATGTTATATATATATATATATATATATATATATATATATATTTGTTTGTTAACGCTCTAGCGGTCGCAATTTTTGTTTGATCGTTACCAAACTCGAGGGATTTTCGGAAAATTCAAAATATCACCGTTATTATGCGTCAGATCGAAAAATTGTATGGAATAAATCTAATTTCAAATTAAATTTACTATAAATATTGTTCTATACATTTATTCTGTATCTTGAATATTAACCGAGATATTTGCATTTGTATTCTGCATTGGCCGGCAGGTGTGAGCTGTTTGGTAGACTTGTTTTTGTGCAGATTTCTCTATTGTAAAACTTCACGTGGGAAATCTTCTTAGTTTACGCAGCCCCTGCGTGACGGACTTTTATTATTATTTTGCAATATAGTGCACCTTTAAATGAAGTTATTATTATTCTCGTAACCCCTTGCATTAAACTATCTAGGATACGACGAAAGGGATTCCTTTCAAAATTATATATATATATATAAATATATGTGTGTATATATATATATATATATATATATATATATATATATATTAGCTTGTTCCCGTATATTAATAATTACCTTTTTTATGAGAGAAATAAATTACGCCCCTAAGGACTAGTTGAGAACTGACAGAATTAATTATGTTAGACAACATAGATGAGGATGATGAGGTGGCTAAACTGCAACCTGTTATATGCGACTAGAATTTAAAATAGATACGAAAAGTAGATTCTCGTCCTGATAACAGGTCATTATCAAATGATGATAAATAAGATACATGTTTTCTGTTGATAGCAGCATTACTCATCAAGTAAATATATATTATAGCTATTGGTTTATAATCTTATTTAGTTTATTATAAATTATAGGATTGAAATCTATTTCGCAGTAATTAGTGTCGCTAAATAATAAAATAAAAAACCTTTTTTTTGGGAGTATATTTTTTATATAGAAAACAAACATCAAACAAAATATTATGATTAATAATTTTAGTCTCCACTACCCCCACTCCAGACATCCGTAATAATATTAAAAATGTCCTCCACGCAGGGGATGCGTCGACTTGTGATTTCCGCTCACCACATATTATCTATTTCTATGTAAAAGAACCGATGAGTGTAAGACACTGAAGGGGGGGGGATGGCTTACTGAAGACTGAAAACAAGTAAGCACGAATAACTCGACTAATACTTAAGTTACGAAAAAATACAACGGCAATTGTAGATCAATAGTACTATAACATTTTATTATCCAACTCGCCTATAAATAAAAAGTCCGTCACTCAGGAGCTGCGTAAACTAAGCAGATGTCCCACGTGAAGTTTTACAATAGAGATATTTCACGAGAGCCGACCAGTTAAGGAAACGGTCGAACTAGCTTTTGGCGGGAAAGTCATTCGTCCGTTAGCCGCTCAGATTTAATAAAAATGCAAATATCTCGGTTAATATTCAAGATAGCGAATAAATTCATATAACAATATTTATAGTAAATATAATTTGTAATAAGATTGATTCTGTAACATTTTTCGATCAGACGTATAGTAACGGAGATATGTCTAATTTTCGAAAATCCTCCCCCACACACTGGTCCGATTTCAGCGGTTAACGAACTTGATCTTTCGTTTTACATAAAACAACTAAATATCGAGTTTGGTAACGATCAAACAAAAATTGCGACCGCTAGAGCGGTAACAGACACACACACACACACACACACACACACACACACACACACACATATATATATATATATATATATATATATATATATATATGTACAGTTTTGAACGGACCCCATTTTCGTCATCTACTAGGTAGGATTCCCTAAGGGAAATCGGCTAATAATGTAGTATACATCAAATGAACATTTTCGCGTAAAGAACGACGTCTTAATTAATTTTGAATTATTAATCTTAATTTATGACGTCTTCACATAATGTATTGTTGTGTAACTCACAAAGTAATAGTTCAATGGAAACCATATCCATTATTTTGTCATGGAATGAAATTGTTCATGGCATAACAGCTTATTGTTAATATGACATAAGTAGGAGTGGGGGTTTACTGAAGGCCGCAAACTAAAATGTGGAACTATCTCGGATAATATTCAATAAGAGAAGACATATATACATAACAACATTTATAGACCATTACTTTTTTGAATAAGATTTATTCAATAAAATTTTCGATCTGAGGAGTAATAACGAAGATATTTTGAATTTTCGAAATTCCTCCCCACCACCCTGTCCGATTTCAGCCGTGAAGTACTTGACCTTTATTTTTACATAAAAAAGTTTAAATATCTAGTTTGGTTACGAAACGGCTTCTGTATGGTACGAATAATTTATATTTTAATAACTCAAATTTTAGTAGTCCAAGCACTAAAGAAGGGGGGGGGGGTGGGCGGATGAACAGAATGTATTTGCATAAATCTCACAAAGTGTTGAAAGTAATAGAAACGACAGGTAAGGTTAGAAGAAGCTTCCTCCTGACCCGAGAAGTTACGAAAATGGCCGACCTAATCCAAACTATACCCGGCCAAAGACTTCATAAAAATGCAAATATCTCGGTTAATATTCAAGATAGAGAATAAATGTATATAACAATGTTTATAGGAAATTTAATTTGCAATAAGATTGGTTCTGTACAATTTTTCGATCCGATGCATAATAATGGAGATATTTTGAATTTTCGAAAATCCTCCACTCTAACGCCCCCCCCCTCTCTCTCGTCCGCCATTAACAAGCTTGATCTGTCTTTTTACATAAAACGGTTAAATATCGAGTTTCATAACGATCCAACAAAAATTGCGACTGCTAGAGCGTTAACAGACAAATATATATATATTGTGCTATCGGGCCTCATTTTCGTCATTTCCTGCGTAGGATCGAGGGACATTTTCGGAAATCGTGTAATGAGTATTAATAGCCAATTCCCCTTATGAGAAATCTGCTAAAAATAACCGGCAGGTTGAGTTAGGTTACACAGATTTGTCCAATGTTGATTCGTTTAGCCTTCGTTCTACTTAAATAATCGAGAACCAGTTTTGTGAATGTGTTGAGCATACACTACTTTTCTACCAAAACGCGTTTGATTAAAGCTAGGCTAAATAACAAGATAAAATAAAAATGCCCTGATGTTCGTAATTTCCGAAAACCTACGGTGAAACTTGACATCATGGTTTCATCTGATTTCCCGTACTTAAGGGATTATGGAAACGTACATGTTAAACTTTTCCTATCAAATGCCTTTTTAACAAAATCACATAGGAAAAATAACTGTGGGTCATACCGTTTCAAGTCGAATGTAACAATATAATGGATTCTTCTACTCCATATTCTTGGTCTAATCGTCAAAATTATCTGATAGGGATTCGTTAAGAACTGTGTGAGCATGTTTAATATACATTTTATACAAAATGGAAAGACATTGTTGGATGTAGGCTTCAGGTATAGACATTGACAGTTAAACTTAATAAAAGTGAGAAATATAGGCCGTATTTCTTCACGGAGAAAAAAAGTTATTCCCAGCATAAGAAGAACTCGGGATTGGGATGTTATATAATAGTCCATTATGCTCCTCTTTATGCCATATAATATATTCAGGCGTAAAAGTGCCGACGTTAGATATGTAAATGCTAACGGTGGAGGCATATTCAGTAAGACACCTTAATATTGGAAACTCGAAACATTTGTAGCACTAATAACGTCCATAATGTAACCAGAATATATTGTTCGGATGCCAATAAGAATAGAATTGTTATCTCTAATGTCACCTGATATCTCTTAAGAGATTTTCGAGGGGAAAAAATTATTCATATGCCTATCAGTGCTACTAAATTAGGGACGACAAAAAATGTTTCTGTTCACACTCACACACAGGCATAAACGCCAGTGGTTTGGTTGACCCCAAACGTCTGTATCCCACAGACCACTTGATATATTTATAGGTAGATCCCTGCTTAGCCAATATTTCATTTTGAAACTTCATGGAATTCAATCGTGTTTTGATAGATATCTAACTGTAGTGAGACGTGGAAGAAAAAAATTCCGTCACGCAGGGGCTGCGTAACTAAGCAGATTTCCCACTTGAAGTTATACAATAGAGAAATCTGCATACTGGTAACACAAGCCCACCATGAGTAAATACGAAAGGTAATAAGAAATCTTTCACTTAATTAAAATAAATTCCCAACTGAAACGGCTTCTGAATTGTACAAATAATTTATATTTTAATAACTCAAATTTTAATAGTACAAGAACTAAAGAAGGGGGGGGGGCAGCCGATGAACAGACCGTATTTGCATAAATCACACAAAGGAACAAAGTAAAGGTAAGGTTAGAAACGATAGGTAAGGTTAGCCTGAGTACGGCGCCTGGGTACCTGAGCCGAGTGGTTACGAAAACGGCCGAACTAATCGGAACTATACCCGACCACAGACTTTATAAAAATGCAAATATCTCGGTTAATATTCAAGATAGAGAATAAATGTATATAACAATATTTATAGTAAATGTAATTTGCAATAAGATTGGTTCTATACATTTTTTCTATCCGGTGCATAATAACGGAGATATTTCGAATTTTTGAAAATCCCCCCCTCTAAAACCCCCCCTCCCACTGGTGCGATTGCAGCCGTTAACGAACTTGATCTTCCTTTTTACATAAAACGATTAAATACCGAGTTTGATGACGATTTAACAAAAATTGCTACCGCTAGTGTGTTAACAGACAAATATCTATATATATATAAAATTGTAACCTCTGTCTGTACATTGATTTTTTTCGCGAAATTTCACGATAACTTTTCGTTTCACATGTCATAGACACCATAACTGCATTTTGTTTCTTTCGTGTCTGTTTGTTTGTTTGTTTGTTTGTTTGTTTGTTTGTTTGTTTATTTGTTTGTTTGTTTGTTACCTTTTCACGCATAAACGGCTGAACCGAATTTTATGAAACTTGGTATGTATATTACTACTAGCCCAACTTAGACTTTAGGCTATATTAATATTCTCTAGGACAAACAGGAGTGGGGGTTATAAGGGAGGCCTGAAATTAAAAATAGCGATATTTCGTTTCCTATTACTTTTCAGCAAATATACCCATAACAAAAGTTGTTTATTTTGTAATTTAGAGTAACTTTTGTTATATTCCTTTTTGCCGTATACGGAAGTATAAATGAGTTATACGCTAAAAACTATAGCGGGAGTCCACAATTTTATTTGGCACAAAAGACTCAACCGAACTAAACCAAACTCGGTATGTGAATTAGCACTAAAGCCTTCCTTATAATAAGCCATACGAACATTTCTAGGGACGGGCAGGAGTGGGGGTTGTAGGGGAGGCCTGAAATTAAATATAGTGATATTTCGTTTCCTATTGGGGTTTCGGCAAATATGCACATAACTAAAGTTGTTTATTTTGTTATTTAGAGAAACTTTTTTTATATGCACTATCACCGAATACCGAAGTATAAAGGCGTTATACGCTAAAAATTATAGCGGGAGTTAACAATTTTATTTGGCACCAAAGACTCAACCGAACTAAACGATACTCGGTATGTGTATTAGCACTAACCCCTTCCTTTTAATAAGCCATACCAACATTTCTAGGGACGGGCAAGAGTGTGGGTTATAAGGGAGGCCTGGAATTAAAAATAGTGATTTCATCTTGGGGTTTCGGCAAATATGCACATAACAAAAGTTGTTTATTTTGTTATTTAGAGAAATTTGCTCAACACTTCTTTTCAATATGAACTACCAGGTACCTCAAATGAAAAAAATGATTGTCAATATTTCAATAATGATCAAATGAATGTCAATATTTTCTCCTTAATAATTCAAATCTATGCCTAATGCACAGGAGACGGGAAATATGACAATATGCAGGACAGTGAAGTCTTACATAAAAAAATAATTTTATTATTAACAAATGCCAACAACGGGTGTTAACCCTAAACACTGGAACGGGTAAATGTCAAAATATTTTGCAAAGAAAAGCCTTGCCAAAAAAATACCATCACCATTCAGCCTCAAATGAATTCCCGGGCGAAGCCGGGTATCTGATCTATTATATATATATATATATATATATATATATATATATATATATATATATATATATTAAATTTACTATAAATATTGTTATATACATTTATTCTCTATCTTGAATATTAACCGAGTTATTTGCATTTGTATTCTGTATGTGATCGGCAGGGGTCGGCAGTATTCGGGACGTTCCGCCGAGAGCTCTGGCGGCCGTTTCCATAACTACTCGCCCCTCTTGAATAAGCTTAGAGATACCTTACTACAACAGTTGTTATTGGGCAGATTTATCTACTGTATAACTTCACGTGGGAAATCTGCTTAGTTTACGCAGCCCCTGCGTGACGGACTTTTTTTGTTTGATCGTTACAAAACTCGACATATACGCGTTTCATGCAAAATTAAAGATCAAGTTCATTAACGGCTAAAATCGGACAGGGGGAAGAGGGGGGAGGGCGTTTCGAGGGGAATTTGAAAATTCCTAATGTTTCCGTTATTATTGAATAATAGTAATCTTATTTCAAATTTAGTGGTCTTATAAATGTTGTTCTATTTACTCTTTCTGTATTATGAATATTAACCGAGATATTTGGATTTTTTAGTAAACCTCCACTACAATTAATGTCATATTATCTCTATATCATGAACCATATCATTATTAGGTTAAATACCAAAAATGGTTTTCAATAAACTCTTACTTTGTGAGATACATGCAAATTGCATTGCGTGGTGATATCACCAATTGAGATTTTACGTTCTTGTATCGAAAATAAGAAATTGATGTGTACCATATTCGATATTTAACCGTTTCAGTAGATACAAAAGATCAAATTTGTTAATGGTTGAAATCGGAGTTGGAATAATGGGTTTTTAGGGAGTGGGGGTTAAAAAAATTCAAAATATTTCCCTAATCATTATGCGTGGGGTCGTAAAATGTTATATAACCAATATTGTTTAACTTTTGATGGTTTACAATTGTTGTTCCATAACTTTTTTTCGTAAGTCAAGTATTAGGCGAGTAATTCGTGCTTTCTTTTTTTCAGCCTTCAGTAAGCCCCCCCCTCTCTCTCTTCGGTGTCTTCCACTCAACAGTTTTTTTACATAGAAGTAGATATTATGTGGTGAGCGGAAATCACAAGTACCAGCGTGTGGGAAATCTACATAGTCGACGCAACCCCTGCGTGCCGGACCTTTAGCAGATTTCCCTTAAGGGAAATCAGCTATTGAGGTCGTACTCATGGCGCGAGTTTCGAAATTTTTCTTCAAATGTCCATCGATCCTACACAGGAGATGACGAAAATGAGGTCCGTTCAAAACTGTATATATATATTTGTCTGTTACCGCTCTAGCGGTCGCAATTATTATTTAATCGTTACCAAACTCGATATTTAGTCGTTTTACGTAAAAAGAAAGATCAAGTTCGTTAACGGTTGAAATCGGACCAGTGGGAGGGGGGGGTTTAGAGGAGAGGTTTTTTGAAAATTCGAAATATCTCCGTTATCGTACGTCGGATCAAAAAATTGTATAGACCAATCTTATTGCAAAGTGAATTTACTATAAATATTGTTCTATACATTTATTCTCTATCTTCAATATTAACCGTGATATTTGCATTTTTATTAAATGTGGGCCGGTAACGAACGTTTCAGGCCAAAAGCTAGTTCGGCCCTAACTGTTCGGCTCTCGTATAGAGATTTCTCTATTGTATAGCTTCACGTGGGAAATCTGCTTAGTTTACGCAGCCCCTGCGTGACGGACTTTTAGCAGATTTCCCTTAAGGGAAATCAGCTATTGAGGTCGTACTCATGACGCGAGTTTTGAAAAATTTCCTCAAATGTCAATCGATCCTACCCAGGAGATGACGAAAATGAGGTCTGTTCAAAATTATATATCTATATATATATATATATATATATATATATATATATATATATATATTTGTCTGTTAACGCTCTAGCGGTCGCAATTTTTGTTTGATCGTTACCAAACTTCATATTTTAGCGTTTTACGTAAAAAGAGAGATCAAGTTCGTTAATGGCTGAAATCGGACCAGTGGGAGGGGAGTTTTAGAGGGGGGATTTTTGAAAATTCAAAATATCTCCGTTATTATGAGTCGGATCGAAAAATTTTATAGAATCAATCTTATTGTAAATTACATTTACTATAAATATTGTTATATACATTTATTCTGTATCTTGAATAATAACTGAGATATTGGCATTTGTATTGTGTGTGTGGTCGACGGAACCCCGCCATGTTCCGGACTCTCCGCCGAGAGCTCTGGTGGCCGTTTCCAGAACTATTCGTCCCTCGTGAATAGGTTTAGAGATCCCTTCCTACTACAGCTGTTATTAGGCGGGTTTCTCTATTGTAAAACTTCACGTGGGAAATCTGCTTAGTTTACGCAGCCCCTGCGTGACGGACTTTTTTAGTATTATTACGGAGGTCTGGAGTGGGGGTAGTAAGTGGTGACTAAAATTATTAATCATATTTCGTTTAATGTTCGTTTTCTTAATAAAAAATATACTCCCCCCCACAAAAAAAACTCTTTTATTTATATTTTTGGTACTTGTGTATTATATCCACCACATTTTAGTTCCACGCTAGAGTGCGGTACTGTTTTAAGTAGTACGATTCATTGCCCGCAAGGGAGGTTATACTTACCTTATAACCTTCTACGGGATTATAATGATAAATAAAAGAAAACACAATTTTTAAAAATAAAACATTTTATTCACATTTAGGCGGGAAATGTGTGGAAATACTATTCTTCATATCTAAGGACACAACTCCCTCATGTAACTGTTCCAATCAATAGCAGTCTTATTGGAAATTTTGAGTTGTTTTTTTGCAAAAATTGACAGATGCCAATTCTTCACACCAGCAGTAAATGAACTTCAATGCATTACAAAATGGAATTTTACTTCTTTCGAACCAAGTGTCAATCAGAACGCCGACTTGCTCACCACACTTTCTTACATTACACTTCCTTTTTTTTCTGACTTTTTTTTACACTATAAAGTTTCATACAATGTGATTTAGAACACTTTCTTCTGATAGCCAAAATATTCCTCTCCTGTAAATATTTAACAGCGTCTTCTTTAGTCGTTGGCAAATCCCAAAGAGGCATTTTTAAAGGACTAAGAAACTCTAAACAGCACAATAAACAGCAAACGCAACTATGACAAAAGATAACCTCATTAGCCTGGGAGAGCTAGCGAGGCACTTCAGTAGCGCATTCTAGCGTGGAACTAGTGGAACTAAAATGTGGTGGTTATAATACACAAGTACCATATTTTTCTTCTCCATAGAAATAGAGACCACAAGTGTGTTATACCGTACCAGTAAGTGGAAAATCTGCTAGGTTTACGCAACCCTTGAGTCCCGAACTTTGTTTCGATCACAGGGATCACTCGGAGGTCGTCGATGACCCCTGGGTGTCGATTGAGATCACTTTGGATATCTATGCTCCACAGGCAGAATTTTCGTTGGTTACCAAAATTGGTATTTGAACGTTTCATTTAAACCTCAAGTTCGTTATTACCTACAATAACACATGTTACTGTGGTGAAATGCAAAATCATAATTTTCCCCTAAGTATACATCCGATTGAAATATTGTAAGTAAATAGTCTTGCTGGCAATGCGCTAATGTTTCAAACTTGCCTATTTGAATATCGGCTAATATATTAACTTTTTTTATACAGGCTTAATGTGGATTTTTCATAACCACAGGATTTGATAAAGATTTCAGTGAGTAATGGACGTGCCATGACTTCGAATCCACCAAAATTTAATGATACTAATTAAGATTTGGCTCCAAGATTTGAAATTCAGAATATGGACAGATGCAAAGACACCTTCCTCGAAAGTTCTTCCAAGTCCCAGCTGTCTGTGGGAAATAAATAGGGTTCTCTACACATTTTGAGGGGATTCATGGCGCAGGTGATAAGATTAATGCCGAATTTCTGTCGTGATTAAAGTGTTTAACATAATTGGATGAAGAAATAATGTCGCCACTAGAGTGAAGTTGGCCAATATCAGCTGCCCCGAGACCCGTTGAACCAATGCAACACCTGGCCTTGTTGGAACAAAGATTTGGAAATCACCGACTTAACGCCACCTGCCGGAAATACCTTGGAATAAATCTGCCACTCCGTTTGGCATTGGAACAGTCATTCTCCTTTTAATTTTAATTATTTTTTTATATTAAAAGAACGAGTTCCTGTATTATGAAATTTAGTTTTTTCTTAAATTTTGTACAAACTATGGGTCACAAAATTTAGTATTATATGTTCGAAATAAGTAACAGTAAGGATTTTGGTGTTTTGAGATATTAGATATAATAAGTTCTAATTTTTCTTCTTACAATCAGAGCACTAACAAGTATTATGGAATTCAAATCACTCATACATTAAAAACGTCCCTCACGCAGGGGCTGTGTAAAATAAGCAGATTTCCAACGTGAAGTTATACAGTAGATAAATCTGCCCAATAACAACTGTAGTAAGGTATCTCTAAGCCTATTCAAGAGGGACGAGTTATGGAACCGGCCGCCAGAGCTCTCGGCGGAACGTCCCGAACATAGCCGACCCCTGCCGATCACACTCAGAATACAAATGCAAATATCTCGGTTAATATTCAAGATTAAGAATAAATGTATAGAACAATATTTATAGTAAATTTAATTTGTAATAAGATTGATTCTGTACAATGTTTTGATCCGACGTATAGTACCGAGATATTTCGATTTTTCGAAAATCCTCCCCTCTAAACCCCCCCTCCCACTGGTCCTATTTCAGCCGTTAACGAACTTGATCTTTCTTTTTACATATAAAGACTAAATAACGAGTTTGGTAACGATCAAACAAAAATTGCGACCGCTAGAGCGGTAACAGACAAATATATAGATTTTTCGAATATCGAGTCATGATTACAACCTCAATAGCTGATTTCCCTGAAGGGAAATCTGCTAAAATATATCAATTAGAGGCTGCGTAAACTAAGCAAATTTCACATGTGCTGTTATGACATACTAGTGATCTCATCTCACCACGTATTCACTAGTATGTGTTAAAACTCATTATTAGCTAAGGGGATGTAATTAGTATGGGAAATCCGCTAAAAAAATACATAGGACAACAACTCTAGATCATCAATAGTTAAACAAGGTTGGTTCTATAACATTTTGCGATCCTATTCATAATAACGGAGAATTTCAAGTTTTCGAATCTTCCCTTCCCCCCCCCCTATTCCTAAACTAATACGATATTTAGTGATAAATATCGATTATAGTATAGATGAAATAAACATTTTCGAGTTGAGAACGTAAAATATTAAATAATGACGTCACCACGCATGTATCCCCATGTATCTCACGCAAAAATAGTTCAATGAAAACAAAAAATGGTATTTAAGTTTCTAATAAAGTCTTTGTTGATATATCGGCCTATTGTTATATGACATGATTGGAGTGGGGGTTTACTGAATGATGAAACCTGCGTTAATATTCATAAAAGAGAAATACGAACTTAAAAACATGTATAGGCAATTAAATTTGAAATAAGATTGGTTTTATACAATATTTCGATCCAACGTATAATAACAAAAATATTTCGAATTTTCGAAACTGTCCCGCTAGCCCCCACCCCTTCCCTGGTCCGATTTCAGCCGTTAACGAACTTAAACGACTCCCCAGTTTAACCTCAATATCACATTCCGCTAATAATAACTAAATCTGCTTTATTGAACTAATTCTAGATTTAAATTGTGTTATTCACTTGTTAATGCCTTAAATGTCTATACACCATATTTTTACATTGTAAATTACAATATTCATGAATGGAAGTTTTCTTTTTTGTTTTAATAAACTTTCTTAATTATCTCATTCCTAGAAATAAAATTTTCATTTCTAAAAATTAAACAATTTTAATTCTTCAATAATTAAAATTTATTCGAACCATAAATCATAAATGATGTTCCAGGAGAGAAAAGCAATATTATTCTAACCTCAGTTAAGGGAGAAATCCTAAAATCTTTCCAGGAACCTCATATTTAGGATTCAAATAATAACCGTATATCTAAATATTTACCGAATCTCGTTATAATTATTCATTTCCCAGAACATTTTAATGAGTACTTAATTTCTATTGATATTAACATATCCATTGGTCTTCCTCATATCGAGTTATAATCATTTCGGTTCAGGCGAGAATGAACATTTTAATTATTGGATCCAGCTAAATATTTGCAATAATTTGTATAAAAGACGAAATGGAATTATACCACGTATGAATATTTCGTCATGGAAATTTATATGAAATTTAAAGTTGTGGATCACATTGCTATATGAATTTTACTACTCTGATAGAACGGTTGTCAAATATGATTTGCATGGATCTACTTAGTAGTTCTCCCGCACTCTTTCAAGTTTGATGTTGGCAGTGTTTGTGTATGAAAGCCTTCGCTTTACTTTACTTAAGTGTAAAAAAAAAGTTTCGGTCCGAAGCATCGGTACCAGACTAAACATTCTTTATATATATATATATATATATATATATATATATATATATATATATATATATATATTGGTTACAACAAAAAGAAAGGGTTGCGGTCCAGGCCGAGCGCCAAGAATTACTCTACAAATTCGAATGAACACTAATTCAAACACTTTTTTCCAGGTCCCCTTTCCTAACTCTAATTTGAGCGACAACTTTTGAAGTGTAATTACGTTTTTATATATACGACTGATTATACCATCAGAATTTGTTCTGGGGGGGGGGAGGGGCACCGTGGGCCGTGCGGGTTAAGGCGTGCGTACAACGACTACTACCAGTAAGCTCAAGGTGGAGGTTCGAGCCACGCCAGGGGAAAACTTAAGCTCTCGAATTCACTAACAGAGCGCGCTAGTGTTGCAGTGCTTATGGATCAGCGGGAGACTAACAAGTATATACGTCTGACAGACCCTCGTGATGACTAACGATTATGACTCTTTTGTATCCCGTCCACAGGCAAGCTGACAGCGTTAACTGTCCACAGACCCATTGGTGCTTCATTGGCACCAGTCAGACTACTGGAGACAACACATTCCAGGTCCTCCTCGGATACCGGAGGATGTACGTCGTGTAGATCAGTCAAATCCTGATCACGAATCCCTCGAGTCTCGTTTGAGGGCGGATAAGCATCTTAAAGGTCTACAATGTCAACCGAATCGAAAAGAAACAAACAAAACTAATAGATAGGTAACAATAACATCCAGCTACATTGGCTTATATATACAGTGCGCGCATAATGTCTGGTGTTAGTATTATCATAATGCTAGAAGACGAGCACTTGGTTTAACGGAATATTTAACATTAGTAAAACACAAATATAAATTATAAATCTCCTTAGCTTTGAATCACTGTCACAACTTAATTAACGTATTTTGCAAGTATATGTCTGACAGCCGCTTGAGTGGCTCATCAGTCTACCGGATACAACTAATTATAGGTCCTCCTTGGTTATCGGGGGTTGTACGCCGAGTTGATCTCTCACTCCGTAAAACCTCCGATCGATCACGAATCCCCTAGAGCCTCAAAAAAAGTCACCAGAGACTAAAAATTCACCTGAATTTAGTTTTTGCTATAATATAAAAAGGGTGCCCCAACTACCCGTGCCACCCCTCTTAAAATCTCCAAATATTTTTATACAAACCTGGGACTTGGTGTGCCATAATTGGGACTCCTGAAGAATCCATTCACTCCCAATTCAACGTCTTAACATTCACCAGTACTTCTCCAGCGACCATAACTTTGGAGTTTCCAACGGAATGCCCTACTTTTTATGGCGGATTCTTGTAGAAAATCGAATTCTGAAACGGTTTCGTATCGATGAATTTTTCGTTTTGACGCATCCTTTAGCCGTAAATGCACATATCTTTATTTCAGAAAGGGCACATTTTATAGAAAAATGATGTGACATAAAAGTTGTAATCAACAAAATTATCGTTGAAACAAGTAGAATGGATTCTAAAATTAAAAAAAAAAATCGCCAAAATTGTAATAATGACATTATAAGCAAAAATCATTATTTTCAGGCGTATCATTACTTTCCAATTTGTGTTATAATGGACAGTAAGCATTTTCCTCAATTGAAGGGACTGATTATGATTTTGTCATGCTGAAAATATATTTTTGGCAAAATAAGGTTGTTGTTTTGTTTTTTTCACAACCTTTTCAAATTTATCTCTCTTCATTCTACTTTTTATCATGATATATTGATACTTCATGTAATACTAACTGATTTTCATTGATTTCTTGTCTGTCCCAATTGAAATGGATGAGCTGTTCTGATAAATTAATATACATTTATTTGAATTGTAAATCAGAATGTAACTGTTTCCAAGTGAATAGCTTTATAAGTTTATACACGAATGATCGATAGTAAGAGTTAATATTACATCGATTTCATTCATTATTGCATACTGGTCATTTATTTATACGCGTTGGAGAGTTCAATTGAATCCGAGCTGTTATTGATATTTTATATTTAATCTTGAGCGTGTAGTAATCCAATATCCTCAAATGCATATTCAGGAGTTCATAACTGGTTTCCTGGGACAGCTTCTTAGCTACTTGCAAATGATTGAGGTTAGCCACAAGAACAGATATAATGATAGTAACAAAAAAAAAATAAAGAGTAAAAAAGAAAAAGGTAAATAAAAGGGGGAATGGTAAAATAATACAGTGTGTTGACTTAGCAGGGGTGGAGTAAAAACAAAACCAAGGTACTGTCATGGCAGCTCTGCTCTGGCTTTGCGGTTTTGGTCAGCCCTGGAATTCGGAGTTTTTACTTACCCTCCCTCTTCTAACTCCAGGCATAGTTCTGCTTTAAGTAAATCTAATGTATTTGTAAAGTTAGGCTAAACTAGTTCTTCCAAACGGCGGACTGCGTTTTTATAATGTACGAGTATATGTTGGTGAGTTTCAATTAGAGTATTCAAGTAGAGTATATTTGATGTAAATAAAACAACAAAAAATGCTTGAATGATTCTAACCTTAATTGAACATTCAGCTTATCTCGCCACATATTCTATATTCATATGGAAAACACTGATGAATATAAGGGGGGAGGGTGTTACTTTTACTACTGAAACGGTTAAATATCGAGTTTGTTATAGATCAAATAAGCATTGTCGCGAAAAAAAAACACAATAATTCTTAATCAATGACGTATTTGCATGTAACGCACAAAATATAGGTTCAATATTATCCATATTCGGTATTTAACATTGGAATGAAGTGCTTCATGGCATACCAGTTTATCGCTAAAATGACACGAGTAGGAGTGAGGCTAAAATATGGAAATATTTCGGTTAATATTAAATATAGAAAAGAACGTGTACATAACAACATTTATAGAACAATACATTGGCAATAGCATTGATATTATACACGTTTTCGATACAACGCGTGATAACGGAGATATTTTGAATTTTCAAAATTCCCTCTAAACCCCTGTCCGATTTTTACCGTTAACGAACTTATTTGTTACTTAATACGTTTAAATATCTAGTTTCGTTACGATTAAACAAAAATTGCGACAGCTAGGGACTTAACAGATAAATTAACACACACACACACACACACACACACACACACACACACACACACACACACACATATATATAATTTCTAACGGGCTCATTTTCGTCATCTCCTGGGTATGATCGGTGGATGTTTGGGGAATCGTTTTGAAATTCGAATCATGAGTACAACCTCAGTAGCTGAATTCCTATAAGAGAAATCTGCTAATAAATACCGACTGAGTCAATGACATTCAAAGACACTAAAAAATATTTTATAGTAATACAATAAAGAACTGATATATTAAATTCCTAGTCTAAACCAATAATTTAATCTTCTAATCAGTGGCATATCACAAGAGCATTTGTGACTGAACTTCTGCTCAGCTAAGCACGAAAACAACACAGTCGCGTGCCTTGTGGCGAAATTACACAGAGATTTAATCAATTATTGGGTGTTTACGAAATACGTGCCCTTACAAAGTAAATGTCTTGTATTTTATGATTACGGCCTCATTAACTGATTTACTTTATGGGAAATCTGCTAAATAATCTCTTCCGCAGAAACTCTGTTCACTTCGATGAATTCCCACGTCACAACATGTTACACCACGGACGTCATGTTACCATATATTCACTAATTCAAAGTAAAAATCCTTTGAGAAGGAGGGGTTTACAGAAGGGTGAAAACCAAGTAATTAGGAATAGGTCGCTTAATATTGGAGTTACGATGTATAACACAAAAATGTATAAAAGAACAATCGTTGTGCATCATTCGTTAATCAACCCTTAAAGAAAAATCGGCTACCACTCAAAAAATCGTTCTAATTTTCGCGAATCGCAGAGACACAAGCCACTCAATGCCGTGAACAGCATTAAAATCAAATATTGTTTATTTTTTCTGGGACACTGCAATACATAAACAAAGACTAATAAGATATTGATGGAATTCTAAATTATAGATCGTTGACATTGATAGAATTCTGAATAGTCTGCTCTCTGCGGGTCAATATGGGAAAGTGGAGGAGACATTTCTATCAAATTGGCCGTGTTTAATATTACTCAATGTTTACTCTTTTTTTAAAAAAAATATGTATTATGTATTTTATCTTTTTTTTGTTATGATTATGTTCCTCCTTGTGTT
This sequence comes from Riptortus pedestris, assembly GCA_019009955.1. Classification (NCBI taxonomy): domain Eukaryota; kingdom Metazoa; phylum Arthropoda; class Insecta; order Hemiptera; family Alydidae; genus Riptortus; species Riptortus pedestris. Next base: position 129,033,124 of record CM032230.1, on the reverse strand, counting down.
TTGTTTGTCTTTCTTTTATTGCTTTGGGTCACATACATATGAATACTGTCATTGTATTATGTTTATTTTATAATTGTTAACTATTTCATGATGAATATCCAAGAGGTGCACAGTTGCAAAAGTTAAAGTTCCCCATTTTATGTTTATTAGTTAAACTTTTAATCAGTTTTGTTGAACTTTCATGATTAAGTTTATTCGCACTGTTTTAATCTTATTTGTCAATCTTTTCATGTACTCTATTTAGCGCTTACAAAGAAACACGTCCCCCCCTGTTACGTTTGTAATTAAGAACATTATTTAAAACAAATAATACATTACTGTGACTATTCAATTGTATATCAGGAGTGTAGATATATAGGAACATGATGTACAGAGCAGATGTAAAATACCGGGAGAATTCAATGGAACTACTTTGTGTAGATGGACTAATTTTTTTTTCATTTCCTTTTTTTGGGGTTGGGGAGGAGAGCCATAACAATCAGAGTCTCGGAGGCAGTAAATGTTGGTGGAGAACACGAACTGGCGACGTGCCATTGATAGAAAGAGATCGCCGGTAGATGGGGCTGAAGTAGCCGACCTATCATTATACATAACAACGGCAGGGAGGACATCACGATCTCCGGGGGTGGGTTTTTTGTCGGAGCTCCGGGGATCTTCCAGTGGCAGAACAGGCTAATATCGCCGGGAGTCGCTAACTCCCTTCGCTACTGTTCACTAATTCCACTCATAAAAACTTACTCCTCACTTGGATCTGAACCAACTTTACATAATATTAGCTAAAAACCGTGCTTTTCAGAAGGCTTAAGGGAAATCAGCTATTGAGGTCATGAAGCCATTTTAGAAAAATGACCTCAAATGTCCATCAATCTACCTAGGAGATGAAGAAAATGAGGTCCATTGATAGATTCAAATATTTGTCTTTTATCGCTCTTGCGGTCGTAATTTTTGTTTGATCGTTACCAAACCGGATCTTTACCAACTGCCAGTTATATCAGGAAGCATATGATTTGAAACGTAAATACGTAATATTTTTCTCATTGAAAACTTTCACTTTTTGTGATAAATGAAAATACGTGGCAGATATGGGAAATCCCAAATTAGAATTTTCTTTAACTACATAGAACTCTAAAAAAATTAAATTCCAATAATTCAGACAAGTTTTTATTTATTTATTAATATTAAATAAACGTTCTAGAAGCCTAAAATAGCAATAAACCCAAAAGGCTCTCCCGGCGAGATTCGATCTCGAGATCTTGCTGTTACAAAAGAAGCACGCTATCAACTCAGCCACTGAAGCTCTCTGAAATAGGACAACTTGAGACTTTAGGCAAATCTATAAATGCGTTTTTTATACAAACGCATTAGAAGTGCGTTATCTCGCTTTAACAAAATTTGTTTTTCTTTAGGTACTACACATTAAAAATGTCTCTCACAAACTCATCTCCCCTTCAGTTTTCTATTTCTAAGTTAATATCAGATTAGTATTAGGGCTAAACGAAATTTTTGCTTCATCGGTTGAATCAAAACTTTATATAAATACTAGCTCAGATACCCGGGTTCGCCCGGGAATTCATTTTATGCTGGATGGTGTTGGTATTTTTTTGGCAAGGCTTTACTTTGCACAATATTTTGACATTTACCCGACCCAGTGTTTAGGGTTAATACCCGTCGTTTCTGTGGATTAGTTATTAATAAAATTATTTTTTTTATGTAAGACTTCACTTTCCTCCATATTGTCATATTTCCCGTTTCCTGTGCATTATGCATAGATTTAAAATATTAAGGACAAAAAATAATAATATATTATAATTTGAATTAATTTTTCCAGGTGAGGTACATGGTAGTTCATATTGAAAAGAATTGTTTAGCAAATTTCTCTAAATAACAAAATAAACAACTTTTGTTATGTGCATATTTGCCGAAGCCCCAATAGGAAACGAAATATCGCTATTTTTAATTTCAGGCGTCCCTTATAACCCCCACTCCTGCCCGTCCCTAGAAATGTTAGTATGGCTTATTATAAGGAAGGCGTTAGTGCTAATTCACATACCGAGTTTGGTTTAGTTTTTTGTCCTAAATAAAATTGTTGACTTCCGCAATAGTTTTTAACGTATAACTCATTTATACTTAGGTATACGGCAAAAGTGTATATAGCAAAAGTTACTCCAAATAACAAAGTAAACAACGTTTGTTATGTGCATAATTGCCAAAAATGCAATAGGAAACGAAATATCGCTATTTTTAATTTCACCCCTCCCTTATAACCCTCACTCCAGTTCGTCTCAGAGAATATTAAATTAGCCTAAAGTCTAAGTTGGGTTAGTAGTAATATACATACCAAGTTTCATAAAATTCGGTTCAGCCGTTTATGCGAGAAAAGGTAACAAACAAATAAACAGACACGAAAGAAACAAAATGCATTTATGGTGTCTATGACATGTGAAACGAAAAGTTATCGTGATATTTCGTGAAAAAAATCAATGTACAAACAGAGGTTACAATTTTATATATATATATAAATATATACTCCTTGCAAAAAAAAGACCAACTGTTGACAAATTACCACTTGGTTTAAGGCCGATTAGCATAAGGTTTTTTATTTATACTCCTATGGAGATTTATGTCAATAGTGACTTAGAGAAATAATTTTTATATTTTGGTCAGTAATCTTAGTTTCTGCGAAAATTATGGAAGCCTTAATAGATGAAATTCAATAACTACATTTGCCATGTATGTTTTTCCGTCGCAATTTTTCATATCGTAAGCAAATTCAACATGTACGCTTTTTGAACATAAAATCTTTCTTTTTATGTTAAAAGAAAGATCTTTAATGGCTGAAATTTGAAGAGTGAAAGGGGGTTTAGAGGGGAGGAATTTCGAAAATTCCTAACATCTCCGTTATTATGCGTCGGATCGAAAAATTGTGTAGAATCAATCTTATTGTAAATGTAATGTTCTATAAATGTTTTTATGTGCATTTTGTTACAGCTTGGTTATTAACTCAGATACTTGCAGTTTTCTGGCTTTAGTAACGTTAGCGACCGCTGCCACGACCCTACAAATATAACCGACACTATGAAACTTCTAAATAGACAAATAAAGGGACGTAGACTAGACATATTAGAGAACATGAAAATTTACAAACAACGGACATTTAACGGTGGTATCATAAACGAACAACTCATCACCAGCTCTGATACGATATTCAGACCACTGAAACTGCCTAGAATACTAGCCTACGTAAATTGTACTCATAGAGTATAGGGAAACACATCCCACCATTTTGGAATTGTCGCTGGCGCTTCCTGGAGCCAGGTATACTTCCTCCATTTAGTAGTGTTTGAGACGCGGTCAAGGTCACATTTTTTTATCAGCCCAGTTCGGAGCGGTACATCATCAAAGTAAAGACGGTGAGTAAAATTTATGCATAGTTATTAATAAGAGAATATTATGTGCGTAATATTTACTCCCAGTTAGCAATAGAGTATTAATATTACTGGAGTATTTTTTTCTCATAGTTATTAATAAGAGAATATTATGTAAGTAATATTTACTCATAGTTATCAATTAACATTAGTGATTTTTTTAAATGGTTACTGTAATAGTTGTGAAATAATTCGATATTTAAATTTATTTGCACCTACATTTGTAAATATGTTAACTATTAAATAAACTGAGATTATAAAAACATGTCTAGCCAGTCATGTATTTCCAGTCTAGTCAGCCTAGGAGTAAAATTTACTCATAGTTAGTAATACACAACTACGAATGAAGGTTAGTATTCTAGGGTTAAACGTACTAACAAACGAAAAAGATCTACAGACGGGCATACTCACGAACAGCAGACGAAGCGACGACGAACTTAGTTTCATCTTTTCAAATTCAATAAACTTAACTTACTCCACAGACTTCTGTACCTGATTTGGCCCAAATCATTCACTTGACAAGACTAAACTCATACTTGACAAACAACATACTGAAATGTAAACAAGTGTACCCGGACAAAAAGGTAAACAACCCTTGATAATGTAAACAAACTACGACGGACATATAATGTATATACAACTGACAAACAAACGGACACTCAGTACGACTTTAGACAGGCTTGAAGATGGTGCCCTCGCATCGAAAGCGCTTGCCAGCAGTGCCAGCCAGTGACGACGTTCTCCACCTACAAGTATGGCACCAGTATCATATATACTGGCGGAACTAGCCCCTTGTTTTATTGTAAGTCACATTGTTTGAAGCATAAATATTAAATATTGTTCTTATGGAACTTTCACATTTTTGGATAAATGCAAATACATGGCAGACATGGGTATTCTGCTCACTTTACGCAGCCCCAGCATGGCGGACTTATTTGTCATTCGCTGGGTCGAATCAATGGTCATTTGTAGACATTTTTCGACAAGTGTGTCATGACTTCAACCATAGAGAATCTCATCCCCTGTGAGAAATGTGCGAAAGCTGTCCTTCCGATATACTATGTTTAATATTTAGGCTCTCATGAGAAAAAGACCGCTCTGCATTTAAAATAGCAGATAATAATCAAGCGTTTAATTGATCCTGAGCCTGTAATTACAAATGGGAATTGAATTGGTTGTTGGAGGGTGTGACTGAGAGAGAGTGAGTGTGTGTGTGTGAGAGAGAGAGCGATTGGATGATTCTAGCGGGATAATCTTGGAGAACAGGCTTTGGGGTAGGACGAGCGAGGTAGGTGGTGCTATCTACGTGAGAAATCGAACATTAACACACACATCTATCCTATCTCCATCTGATTTCGAGAACCACTCTACTCAATGAATCTTCCCCCGACTACTAACACTCTCCTTTATTACTATCTTCTTTACATAGTCTTCTGACGTCACTCAAATTTATATAGGCACCATTTACTCCCCCCTCCCTCTCCCCAAATCTTAAACCGGAAGTTTTGGTGTTTTTAGTCAGTAATGACTCTCTATGTTTGTTTAATTTTTTTTTTTGGTCCACATTTAAAGATAAAATCTATCACATGTTTACCATAATTACTGTCTTTCGAAATTTCCTAGTTTTAAAGCATTATCTGAACATGGAATATCCATATAAAAAATCTCTGATTATCTTTCAGATTGACTAACATGGGACGAAATTTATTTATGACATGAATAGGAGTGGGGGGTTTACTGAATGCTGAGAGCTATAAAATTCAAATATATAGGTTAATATTCATGATAGATAAAATATGTATAGAACAACATTTATAGGAAATTATTATTATTATTATTTATTAACGTCCACTTTTTGCAACTTAGGCTAATCGGGACGGGTTATCTACAGGTTACCACCCTTTTCTAGCCAGGGTGGGATTTTAGGACGATATTTAATGAATTTCGTCACTAAATAATTTCCTTTGCCCAGGCGAGAATCGAACTCGCCACTCTAGGTTTACCATGTGAGATAAAGGTCAACGCTTTAACTCACATGGCTAACCTGAGCCCCATATATAGGAAATTATACTGACAATAAGTGTGGTTTTAAACAGTTTTTTCAAACCGACGTATAGTAATGGAGATATTTCGAATTTTCAAAGCCCTTTCCCATCTCTGATTTTTGCCATTAACGAACTTGGGTTTTAGTTTCATTTGAAACGCTTATATATCGATTTTAGTAAAGATATAACAAAAATTTGCAAAGAATGACGCCGCATTAAATACACATTTCGTTTTAGCAGATTTCCCTTCAGGGAAATCAGCTATTGAGGTTGTACTCATGATGCGATTTTCGAAATTTTTCTTCAAATGTCCATCGATCAAAAGTCCGTTCAAAATTATATATATATATATATATGTGTGTGTGTGTATATATATTTGTCTGTTAACGCTCTAGCGGTCGCAATTTTTGTTTGATCGTTACCAAACTTCATATTAAGCGTTTTACGTAAAAAGAAAGATCAAGTTCGTTAATGGCTGAAATCGGACCAGTGGGAGGGGGGGGTTTAGAGGGGGGATTCTTGAAAATTCAAAATATCTCCGTTATTATGCGTCGGATCGAAAAATTGTTTAGAATCAATTCTTATTGTAAATTAAATGTACTATAAATATTGTTCTATACATTTATTCTGTATCTTGAATATTAACCGAGATATTTGCATTTGTTTTGTGTGTGTGGTCGACGAAACCCCGCCATGTTCCGGACTTTCCGCCGAGAGCTCTGGTGGCCGTTTCCAGAACTATTCGTCCCTCGTGAATAGGTTTAGAGATCCCTTACTACTACAGCTGTTATTAGGCGGATTTCTCTATTGTAAAGCTTCACGTGGGAAATCTGCTTAGTTTACGCAGCCCCTGCGTGACGGACTTTTTTAGTTTTCGGACTTCGGTAAACCACCTCTCCTACTCATGGCATAGTAACAATATACTCTCGAACCACTTCGTTTCTAGATTTAATTCCAATTATGGGTTTCATTGAACTTTTACCCTTTGTGATAAATACAAATACGTTATGTGATGAAGTCACCAATTAATATGTGTCGCTCTTAAATCAAAACTTTTTATTTGATCTATACCGTATTTGACATTTAACCGTTGCTGTCAATATAGGGCCGTATAGAAGATGGGATTTGGGATACAGTTATTATGAGCTGGAACGTAAAATGTTATAGAACCAATATTGTTAAACAATAGATTTTCTGCAATTGTTGTTCTATGGACTCATTGGTTTTTAGCAGATTTCGTCCATCGATCCTACCCAAGAGATGACGAAAATGAGGTCCGTTCAAAATTATATATATATATATATATATATATATATATATATATATATATATATATATATTTATATATATATACAAATTTGTCTGTTAACGCTCTAGCGGTCGCAATTTTTGTTTGATCGTTACCAAACTTCATATTTAAGCGTTTTACGTAAAAAGAGAGATCAAGTTTGTTAATGGCTGAAATCGGATCAGTGGGAGGGGAGGGGGGTTTAGAGGGGAGGGTTTTTATCTCTGTTATTATAAGTCGGATCAAAAATTGTATAAAATCAATCTTATTGCAAATTAAATTTACTGTAAATTTTGTTCTATACATTTTTTCTGTATCTTGAATATTAACTGAGATATTTGAATTTGTATGCATGTGTATGGTCGGCAGGAGTCGGCTATGTTCGGGACCCTCCGCCGAGAGCTAGTGAGGCCGTTTCGGTAACTATTCGTCCCTCGTGAATAGGTTTAGAGATTCCCTACTACTACTGTTGTAATTAGGCGGATTTCTCTATTGTAAAACTTCACGTGGGAAATCTGCTTAGTTTACGCAGCCCCTGCGTGAAGGACTTTTTTACATGTAAATAGAGATGAAATCACAAGAGTGTTACACCATCACGAAGGAAATCTGCTTAGTTTGCGCATCCCCTGCGACACAGACCTATTTTATTGAGATATAGGTCAGTCGCCTAGGAATGCACAATAGTTGGCTGGAGCTAAGGGGATAAATCCAGGAGAAACTGGGACCATCCCTTAAGAGCAGAGAGGGATGTTCCCCTAAGGGATGCATGTCCTCTTACCCGTATCCTTATCAGATTCAATCTCATGGCCGTCTCTTCTCTCTACCTCTTTTCTAGTTTACATAAAATGCCTTCTCCCATTAAAATACTACCTCTGAGGCCTTTTAAAAAAAATAAAAAAACCAACCCTCATTACACCTTGTCTCCCATCCTGAGAACAAATTGCCTATTAGTATAGAGTGCTAGATGTGGGGATTTCCTAATCATTACATAATTTAGTGTCATTGATATCGATCGTAAATCTCTTAACCGGGGATCTCTTCTTATTAAGGCCCTAAGAATATATTTTTTATTTTTAAATATCATGTAAATGATATTTCGGGGCGAGAATTAACTAGAAATTGTCAGTTTTGATTAATGTTATGTGGTAGATATCTCTTCTAGCAGATTTCCCTTCAGGAAAAACAGGTTTTGAGGTCGTAATCATGGCATTATTTGCGAAAAGTGTTCACAAAGTCCATTGATCATTACTAGGAGATAACGAAAATAAGGTCAGTTCGAAATTATATTATATTATTCGTGTGATACGCTCTGGCCGTCACAAATTTGTTCGATATATATAAAACTAATGCTTAAGTTCGTTAATGGCTGTAATCGGACAGGTGAGAGGGGGGTTTAGAAGGGGAATTTAGAAAACTCAAAATATCTCCGTCATATTACTGGGTATTGAAAAATTGTATAGAATCAATCTTATTGCAAATGTAATGTTCCACGAATATGGGGAGTTTTAAAATTCGGAATTTTATACGCTCAATTGTATTAGAAATACAATATTTCAGTTATTGTACTTTAAATACAAGAGTATATACCATGAAGCTCATTGTTCCGTGCATAAATACCAAGTTTTGTTTCCAACATTGATTGATGGTCAGGTGTAAACTTTTGTTTGCTCTAGCAGGCTGAAATCAGACGCCAACGACATGAAAGAAGGTATGTATGTACTCATGCTGGATGTAGGTTTCAAATGCTTCTGTGTCCTGTAAAAAAAACATATAAAGACTTTTCAAGATGATGAGGAAGATTTCCAAAAACATTGGCCTGTCGATTGTTATTACACTTCCCATTAGGAAAATCAGCAATAGGGGTAATACTAAATGACGAGAAATTCGAAAACTTTCTTCAAATGCCAACGCTCAAGCTATCACATTTTTTTTTTATTGTTGCCAAACTCTATTTATAAACGTTTTATAAAAAAAAAAAAAGTTCAAGATTGTTAACCGCTTAAATCCTACAGGGGGGATTTTGACAAATGCAACTATCTCCGTTATTGTACGTCTTATCAAAATATTACCTATATTAAACCAACCTTTTAGCAAATTTGTATGTTGTTATGTACACTCCGTCTCCATATTGAATATTAACTGAGATGAATCCATATTTTAGTTTTCGGTTATTGAACTCCTACTCTTACTAATGTCACATTAACAATAAGAAGTTAAATCATGAGCCACTTTACACCAAGGTTAAATACCAATATGTCCTTTTCTTGAACATTTACTTTATGAGATAAATGCAAATACGTTATGTCATCAATTAAGATTATTTTTGTTCTTTACTCAAAAAGGTATATTTCATACCATGCTCAATGTGTAACAGTTTCAGTCAGTGCTAATGATCATATTCGTTTTTAGCTGACCCGGAATCGAGAGAGAGAGTGGGAATTGGAAAATTCAAAATATCTCCGTGATTTGAAGTAGAAATAGAGAATATTTGGTGAGATAATATCACAAGTGTGTTCCGAGCACTTGGGTACTCTGATAAGTTGACGCAGCCCCTGTTTGACTGACTTTTTAACTTTCTGCACGTTGTGTTTGCACGCAGGCGGGAGTTCAAGGACTGTGATTTGAAACTGAAATGTATTCCCGGCACGTAAAGAAGGCGGGTAATGACGTAGCTCTTGCTCGAGCGAATTTCTTATACTTTCCTGTAAAAAGTATATATATATATGTATACACATATATAGGTTGTGGATGGAAGAGGTTTGAGTGGAGAGCCGAAGACTGAGATTTGTATCAGAAGGCGAACTGTAGCCTAGGCAGGTGCTCCCTATAACAAGAACCAGTTCTACACCTGCCTCATGCCTGCATCGCTCTCTCTTCCCTCACTCTCTCTCTCTCTCTCTCTCTCTCTCTCTCTCTCAATCAGCTCTCTCTCTCTCCTTGTCTATTGCTCTCTCTTTGCCCCCTTCAATCACCCTCCCCGGCCTGAATGGGGCACTTCTCAATCTCCTTCAGCCAGCCTCGTATCTTTCGCCCGCTTTCCCTCTCTGCCTCTTTGGTGACTATTGACGCATTAGCTCAGCTGTGGGGCTGATATGGACGGGTTTGACCCTCATTGACGGACTGTGCTTGCTGATAAACGGAGATCGTATGGACAATGGGATAGGTTGACAAGTTTGAACTCGAAGCTATTCAATTTAGGGGTACAGATTTGCGAAACCCGTACTTCAAGAGAATATTCCTTATTTGCCAATATAAAACGCTCTCTGTAATTAAATCCTGGTTAAACCATTGAGATATGAGACTGGTTGTACAGATGACCAGGGCAATTCATGTTCCTATTAGTGACAAATTAATTAACATAGATCAATTTGGAAATAGATACAAAAACCAGAATTCTTGCAGGGATAAGTAATCCTTCTTGTTCTTGAAGAATGCTTTTTGTGTGAAAGGAGTTTCGTTGTGAGCGAGATGCAAATTTGCCCAATGGTTATCCGACATGCACGTATGGTTATCAGTGAAATATAGACTCTCACTAAGATAGACATGAGAGCACTCTGTCTGGGAGAACTAAGCCGTAGGAAAATCTTTAGTCATGAATGTTCAGCAGCACAAGTGGAGAATCATAAGTAATATCGAACTACGGGATTTACAGGGAAAACCTCATATCATTTGTGCTATTTAGAAGTACAGACGGCAGTGGTTAATACTTATGGAACTTGTATATAGTAGTTAGCTGGCAAGATTAGAGTATAAGATCTCAGACAAAGGTGACATAATGCTTACTGGAAAGATGTGCTTGTTAATTCGATTAGCTTAGGTAAGAATGGAAGGGAAGATCAATGAAAGTAGAGACAGAGGCTCAGGTTCTGGAAGATCTGTAGAGTATTTAAACAACTGTTGTCTGTAATTAATAATATCGTCATAATATGCAGGCGTATATATATATCTTAATATATATAAATCTCCTGTCACGATGTTTGTCCGCGATGGACTCCTAAACTACTTAACCGATTTTAAATTAAATTGGCACACCGTGAGCAGTCTGGTCCAACTTGAGAGATAGGCTATATTAATTTTCTCTGAGACGAACAGGAGTGGGGGTTATAAGGGAGGCCTGAAATTAAAAGTCGTGATATTTCGTTTTCTATTGTTTTTTTTCGCAAATATGCACATAACAAAAGTTGTTTATTTTGTTATTTAGAGTAACTTTTGTCATAAACACTTTCATCGTATTCCGAAGTTTAAATGAGTTATACGCTTATGACTATAGCGGGAGTGAACAATATTATTAAATAAAACTCGGTATGTGTATTAGCACTAACGCTTTCATAATAAGAAGCCATACCAACATTTCTAGGGACGGGCAGGAGTGGGGGTTTTAAGGGAAACCAGAAATTAAAAATAGCGATATTTCGTTTCCTATTGGTTTATCGGCAAATATGAACATAACAAAAGTTGTTTATTTTGCTATTTAGAGTAACTATTGTTATATACACTTTTTTCGTATACCGAATTATAAACGAGATATACGCTAAAAATTATAGCGGAAGTGAAAAATTTTATTTGGCATAAAAGACTCAACCGAACTAAATAAAACACTCAGTATGGGTATTAGCATTAACGCCTTCTTTATAAAAAGCCATACTATTTCTAGGGACAGGCAGGAGTGGGGGTTATAAGGGAGGCCTGAAAATAATAATAGTGATATTTCGTTTCCTATTGTAGTTTTGGCAAATATGCACATAACAAATGCTGTTTATTTTGTTATTTAGAAAAATTTGCTCAAGAATTCTTTTCAATATGAACTACCAGGTACCTCACCTGGAAAAATTAATTCAAATGTATGTTAATATTTAGTCCTTAATAATTCAAATCTATGCATAATGCACAGGAAGCGGGAAATATGACAATATGGAGGACAGTGAAGTCTTACATAAAAAATTAATTTTATTATTAACAAATCCACAGAAACGACGGGTATTAACCCTAAACACTGAAACGGGTAAATGTCAAAATATTGTGCAAAATAAAGCCTTGCCAAAAAAATACCATCAACATTCAGCCTCAAATGAATTCCCGAGCGAAGCCAGGTATCTGAGCTAGTATATATATATATATATATATATATATATATATATATATATATACCAAAATTCCAGAGAGCTACAACAAAATTACAAAATCACACTTAAAAACACAATTAACGTATGGCACCAGAAATGGTATACGCCTACGAAAGGACAACATCTAAACCTATTTATTCCAGACATTAAAGAGTACTTAGGACACAAATTAATATCAACAGACTTTTACTTGACACAATTATTAACTGGGCATAGAACAAGAAATTCTTATTTTAATCGTTTTCACCTAACAGATCAACCAAACTGTTACTGCGACTTTACTACTGAACAGACATACAGACACTTGCTCTATAACTACTAACGGACCAAAGAGAAGACTTTAAAACCCAATTAAAATGCCGACATAATAATTGGCCTGTTGAGGAAAAACATTTATTTTATAAACATAATAAACAATTAAAACAATTTGCTGAAGAAATGTATAACTACCTAAACTATTTAAAACTGAAATACAGTTAAATTAATTAATTATTCATCGTTGAATCCAAAATTTGCTTTTGGTTTTCTTTTCTTTTTTTTCTGTTGTAAATAATTATATTGTACGAATATTTTATTTGATTCATATTTTAAAAAAATGTTATGTATCAAGCACACGTTATGGCTAATAAACTCCCTTCCTGTAGGGTTACTTCAGGAAGGAAATAAATAATATATGCATATATATATATATATATATATATATATATATATATATATATATATATATATATTCTTTGTTTTATTATTTATTATATGTTTGCCATACTGACGAATCCAATGATATATGGTTAATAGAACGACAATTGTAGAACATTAAGTCCTTAACAAGATTGGTTTACATTTAACGAACCAACTTATACTGAAATATTTTGAATTTTCGAATTCCCCCCTCCCCCACCCTCTGATCAATAAACACCCACCAGAGCTCAGAAAACATGAATATTTTAAAAACAATAATCAATTTCAAAAAGAAATATTTTGAATTTATAGATGTTTTACTCCTCCTATTTTAGCCTTTATTCCTCTGGGTCACCTAAACTCTTTCTAAAATCATTTGAAAGGGCAGCAATAAAAAATAAAAATAATAATAACTATATGCTATACAATTTTAGAAGAAGAAGAGAACAATTTTTTTTTTTCATACAAAAACTTCATTTAGAATATAGTTTAGAGTCAAGTTGCTTCTGACGATTCACTTTCCTTGGACATTAAATCGAAGTTATTTATTTTAGTTTTGTTGAAGAAGTCAAGTCGGTTAAAGAAATTTTTTAGGACTGGAAAAATAGAAGTCAGGGCAATTACTCATTGACAAGAATAATCTATGAAATATTTTATAAGTATTGCAGAATGATATTTGTAATACGTTTGCCCAGTACTCAAATTTAGCATGACTTCAAAGCAACAATAAGACTGAAACTGAAGTATTTGACACAGGTTACCTTTACGATTGTACTGAGCTGTAACGCAAAGTTCATGCCCATCTCTAAACGGCTTTTCAATTTAGAGCAAAAGGTTGGCGGAGAGAAATATAACTTGATTCATTAACGATCACATTAACTCGTTCTTCAAATTTAGGGTACACGTAACACTTAAGACATGTATTTGACCCCATATCTATAATACTGTTTCCTCGACTGAATTTAGACTTTCTGTGTCTAGTTGTTTATTTCAGAAGCTATTCTCCGTACCAGGGCTGGAAAACTGAAAACTGAAGCTACATTTTCAATAACTAATAATTTTGATCTTAAGAGAAGTTCTTTACACTCTTCTCGAATCTTGAGATCATCCAATTGTCCACAATCAGTAATATTTAATTAGTCTGGATTAGTTTATCAACTCTGAAATAAAAATTATTAACTTTCAAAGGATGAAGAGTCACATTTATTTTAATGCAGTCATTGAAGTATTATAATATTTCTAATATATAAACACTAACATGATGGGCATTATATTAATGAGTAAACATTTATCTATCAACTTTTTGTAAATGCTCAAGTATTTTTAACATTTTTAAGGGTGATAGAATCTGAGAAACTGCACGGTTTATTCTTACATAAATTTGCATAAGTTTATGAGAACTTTTTAAACGATAATATGGCTAATGAGATCTGACACTGAATGAATGAACCATATTACATGAAGTTCACTAGAAGAACAAGTCTGAAGAGTGGATTTCGTGGAAGGGCAGAAACAATTATTAATGTTGGCGAAGGCTTGAGACGCGGGAATACGCATTATGCAAATAGTGAACTTTAAGAGCATTCAAGAGCAAGCCATATTAGACATATGATGCTACTTGAAATGTAAGCCAAAAACATGCGTGATCGCCAGAATCTTGAACCTTATGACATTTACTCTTCGTTTCAGTTACATAATGAAAGTGAATATTTTTTTTAATCATCCCTTAACTTGTGGCGGAAAACTGGTTTTGTATGTTAATTTCAGAAGAAGCGGACAACGTTTGGAACAGCAATCTGGTTTAGTAGGACAATTTGTATTTCACTCAACAAATCCAACGGTTACACTTTAGTAGAAAAATAATGCTACGTAGACATAATTTTGGCTTTTTGTTTTTACTGGTGATTTTATATCAATAAATTGTTATTATCATTTATTAAAGCCATCTACTAAGGATAATAGGGGTTATCTACAGGTTACCACCCTTTTCTAGCCAGGGTGGGACTAAGAATTATATTTATTGAGGTCGTCACTAAATAAATTCCTTTTGCCGAGGTGAGAATCCAACTCACGACTCTAGGTTTGCCATGTGAAAGTAAGGCACACGTCTTATCTTAAATTATGTAATGCTATGAAGGAAAATTTCGATTAATTCTATGAATAAATTTATGATGTTCTTTTACATGCTATATTCTTTACTACATTTTTAGCAGATTTCCCTTAAGGGAAATCAGCTATTGAGGTCGTACTCATGACGGAATTTTCGAAAAATTTCTTCAAATGTCCATCGATCCTACCCAGGAGATGACGAAAATGAGGTCCGTTCAAAACTATATATATATATATCTATATATATATATATATATATATCTATATATATATATATATATATAGACATATATATATATATATTTGTCTGTTAACACTCTAGCGGTCGCAATTTTTGTTTAATCGTCACCAAACTCGGTATTTAATCGTTTTATGTAAAAAGGAAGATCAAGTTCGTTAACGGCTGAAATCGGACCAGTGGGAGGGGGGGTTTAGAGGGGAGGATTTTCAAATATTCGAAATATCTCCGTTATTATGCATCGGATCGAAAAATTGTATAGAATCAATCTTATTACAAATTAAATTTACTATAAATATTGTTCTATACATTTATTCCCTATCTTGAATATTAACCGAGATATTTGCATTTTTATTAAATTTGGGCCGGTAACGGATTTTTGAGTTTCCCGCCAAAACCTAGTTCGGCCCTTTGCCGTAAGTGTTGGGCTCTTGTATGGAGATTTCTCTATTGTATTACTTCACGTGGGAAATCTGCTTAGTTTACGCAGCCCCTGCGTGACGGACTTTTTTAAAAATTTAATATAGTAATTTAGTATTGCTATTACATATTTGTTTATTATTATTTACGTCCACTTTATGCTACTATGGCTAATCGGGGTGGGTTATCTACAGTTTACAACCCTTTTCTAGCCAGGGTGTGCCCTAGGAGTTTATTTAGTGAGTCCGTCAGTAAATAAATTTCTACTGCACAGGGCGGGAATCGAACCCGCCACTCTTGGTCTACCAGGCGAGATTAAGACCAACGCCTTAACTCTCACGGTCAACCTGAGCCCAGGTATACCTAGAGTGGCGTGTTTCATTCCCGCCTGGGCAAAGGAAATTATTTAGTGACGAAATTCATTAAATAACATCCCAAGTCCCACCCTGGCTAGAAAAGGGTGGTAACCTGTAGATAACCAGTCCCAATTAGCCTTAGTTATAAAAAGTGGACGTTAATAAATAAAAATATTACATATTTATTTACCCTCATTTTATTATTTTTGTCGATCAAAGCGGTTAATTATCGTAATAATCTATTTACAATTGCATTCCTCATATTAAGAACTCAATTGTAATACTGATAAAATAATAATGAGATTTTCACACTACTTAATTACATATAATATAAATTATAAATATACAGAATTAAGGGAGGTATGTTAAATTATACATTCTCCATTAAGATTGGAATAAAATTAATAAATAAATCAATTGGGTATTGATTTTCTCAATTTGGTCTTCCAGTTGATAAAACATTGAATGCAAATAATTTTACCGTTTTAAAACAAATGTATTATATGTCTAACTACCTGCAAAGTCATAGCAAATTGTTTAGCTTTTGAGTTAAAACATTTTGGCAATTATATAATTACAATAACGAAGGAGAATGTAACTATAAAAATTCCATATATCACTCTAGATAATGTATAGTCCCTATATAATTGAATGTCAATGAATGTGTCTTAGATAGTTTAGAATTTCATAATATGAATTAAACTAAGTAAGTAACTATTATGCTTAACAACTGTTGAATATATTGAGTTATAAGTCTTCTGTAGCACATAATCCAAACAATAGGGAGCATTTAATGGGTTTCTATGGCTGAGACAAACTTCTCCAAACCAGTCAGTTAAACAGAACCAGAGGCTAATACCCAATACAAACAGAATAATGGTGCTCTCCAGCAATATAATTTCCCAATTTATTGTGTAACTTACTCGGGAACGTATAATGTCAAGAAATTGAGAAAAAAAAAAACATCAGTCTGAGTATATTATGCTTACTTCCCAAATGGAATTCAATAACAGACATCCTTCATATATAAACCAAGGAGCACCACGATCACAAATCAACTTCACTGAAATAACACGCTTTGTTTCATCCTTAGTAACATCTCGATATAGTTATATTCGAAAGTCATACTGTTATGTTTACAGATAACTTATTTTAGCATATATCCCTTAAGGGAAATCAGCTGTTGATGTATACATGACGCTATATTCGAAATTTTTCTCAAATGTCCATCGATTGAAACCAGTAGATGACGAAAATGAGGTCCAATCAAAACTATCTTATATATATATATATATATATATATATAAATATATATATATATATATATATATATAATTCTACTGTACGTGTGTATATCACTGAATTCCTCCTAAACGGCTGGACCGATTTGAACGAATTTTGTTTGTATGCGTTTGGGTGACGCCCTGGATGGTTTAGATTCACAAATCAGCCCGGCAGATGGAGCAGAAGTGGGGGTTGTAAGGGATGCCTAAACTCAAAAATATCAATATTTCGTTTCCTATTGGTTTTTTGGCAGATATGCACAGGATAAAAGTTTTTTTTTTTTTTTGTTATTTAGAGTAACTTTTGTTATATTCACCTTTGTCGTATAACAAAGTAAACGAGATATACACTAAAAAATTAAAGTGGGAGCAAACAATTTTATTGGGCTCTTAACTATTCAACCGAACTTAACAAAACTCTATATGTAAATTAGCATTAATTCTTCCATGATTATAAGATATATTATTTTTTTTAGATTCAAACGGGAGTTGGGGTTATAAGGGAGGCCTGAATAAAAAATTCCCTAATTTCATTTTCTATTTTTTTTTAGGAAAACGTGAACATAACAAAAGTTGTTCTTTGTGTTATTAAAAGTAGCTTTTGTTTTGAACATAATATTATTAAATTTAACATCGTAATCGCTTAAAATAGCATGCAGACAACGTCTGTCGGGTCTGTTAACGCTCTAGCTGTCATAATGTTTGTTTAATCGTATCCAAACACAATATTTAAATATTTTATGTAAAAATAAAGGTCTAGTTTTTTAATGGTTTCGTGTCAGGGAAAGAAGGGTTTAGATGGGGGAATTTCAAAAATTCAATATATCTCCGTTATTATTTGTTGGATCGAAAAATTGTAAATTGTAAGGTTCTATAAATGGTGGTATGTACATGTTTTGTCAATATTGAATATTAACCGAGATATTTTCATATTTTAGTTTTCATCAGCCAACACCCACTCCTACTGTCATATTAACAATAAACTGTTATGTCATGAAGCACCGCATTCCAAGGTTAAATACAAAATATGGTTTTTCTTGAATTTTTACTTTGTGAGTTACATGCAAATATGTTATGTGATGACACCATTAATTAACATTTTTCGTTCTTTACTTGTATGTGTAAAATGTGTATTTAGTATATGTTATTTTTTATATTTAACCCTTTCAGTCAACGCTATCGATCATAATTATTATTAGCGGAAATTGAGTGGGGATTTGAAAATTCAAAATTATTGAAGTGAAAACTTCTTTAGGCACGTTGTGCACCCCGTAAGGAAGCATTTGCGGGAGAGGAAAAAAGTATGAAATCGCGACACCGCCACCGCCACCGCTAGTACTCAACTCAAAGCTAAAGGAGCTTCTTTTCTTCATAACTCCTGAACCAAATTAGCTAGAGTTTTCGTTCGCATACCATTTTAAAGAAGGCAAAACCAGCATCATTTCGTTCACAGATACTATATATCTACCATTTTTACTTTCATAGATATTTTAATCCGAAGTTTAAATAAATTCGAATATTTAAATAAATAAATTCGAATATTTAAATAAATAAATTCGAATATTTAAATAAATAAATTCGAATATTTAAATAAATTCCGAAATTTAAATAAATTCGAATCAAAACTGTTTGTATCCTACTTTAGCTCTACCATATACCGATTGTATCAGTTTAAGAAATTGGTGATGATGCTGGAAGTGATGATGGTGCAAGAGTTGTTGAAATTATGGATAGAAATTGATTTTTCTGAGTGTACTTAACTTATTTTTGTAAAGCATTTGTAATAATTCTGAAATGTAATTTTTTTCTTTTATGTAAAATAACTGAAATAATTATGTATAGTATTTTATATTGATAAATAAAACAATTCGTGGTACATTATTTTTTTTTTATCACTATTATTTTTGTCATTTCATTTTTTCATGTAAAATAGAACATAACTGTTACTTATTGATAAATAACTAAAAATATTTTTAAAATAAGACTGTAAAAAATTTTTCTCAGCAATGCCAAAATTGAGCGATCAAAGCTAAAGGAGTTTTCACTTCTACCGGCAGTCCCCTGACTGCTTATTTTTTTTTTTTTTTAGTCGGATTCTATAATGATATAGAACCAATCTTGCTGAACTATTGATATTCTACAGTTGTTGGTCTATGTATTATTTCGTAACACAAGTATTAACTAAGTTATTCCTACTTTCTTGTATTTTGACTTCAGTAGACCCATATCCCCCTTCTACTCGTCTGTTATTTACATATAAATAGAGAATATGTGCTCTGATAAGATCACAAGCGTGTTATACCAGAACATGGGAAATCTGCTTTGTTTACGCAGAGGTCTTGCGTGACTACCAAGCACCCAGTATATATATATATATATATATATATATATATATATATATATATATATATATATATATATAAAATTGTAACCTCTGTCTGTACATTGATTTTTTTTGCGAAATTTCACGATAACTTTTCGTTTCACATGTCATAGACACCATATCTGCATTTTGTTTCTTTCGTGTATGTTTGTTTGTTTGTTTGTTTGTTTGTTACCTTTTCACGCGTAAACGGCTGAACCGAATTTTATGAAACTTGGTATGTATATTACTACTAGCCCAACTTAGACTTTAGGCTATATTATTATTCTCTAAGACAAACAGGAGTGGGGGTTATAAGGAAGGCCTGAAATTAAAAATAGCGATACTTCGTTTCCTATTGGTTTTTCGGCAAATATGCACATAACAAAAGTTATTTATTTTGTTATTTAGAGTAACTTTTGTTATATACACTTTCGCCGTATACCGAAGTATAAATGAGTTATACGCTAAAAATTATAGCGGGAGTCAACAATTTTATTTGGCACAAAACACTCAACCGAACTAAGTAAAACTCGGTATGTGTATTATCAGTGAGGCCTTCATTATAATAAGCCATACCAACATTTCTATGGACGGGCAGGAGTGGGGGTTATAAGGGAAGCCTGAAATTAAAAATAGCGATATTTCGTTGCCTATTGGTTTTTTCGCAAATATAAACATGACAAAAGTTGTTTATTTTGTTATTTGGAGTAACTTTTGTTATATACACTTTGGTCGTATACCTAAGTATAAATGAGTTATACGTTAAAACTTTAGCGGGCACTAACGGCTGAACCGAACTTAACAAAACTCGGTATGTCAATTAGCAATAATTCTTCCATGATTATAAGTTATATTAAAATTTTTAGATTCGAACGGGAGGGGGGTTATAAGGGAGGCCTGAAATAAAAATTCACCATATTTACATGTATAAGAGACGGGAAATATAAAAATATCGAAGACAGTGAAGCCTTATCGAACAAATAATTCTATTATTAGCAAATCCACGGCAACGACGGGTATCGATCCTAATCACTGGGACGGGTAAATGTCAAAATATTGTGTAATGTAAAGCCTGCTAAAAAATACCATCACCATTCAGCCTCAAATGAATTCCCGGGCGAAGCCGGGTATCTGAGCTAGTATATGTATAAAATTGTAACCTCTGTCTGTACATTGATTTTTTTCGCGAAATTTCACGATAACTTTTCGTTTCACATGTCATAGACACCATATCTGCATTTTGTTTCTTTCGTGTATGTTTGTTTGTTTGTTTGTTTGTTTGTTTGTTACCTTTTCACGCGTAAACGGCTGAACCGAATTTTATGAAACTTGGTATGTATATTACTACTAACCCAACTTAGACTTTACGCTATACTAATTTTCTCTGAGACGAACAGGAGTGGGGGTTATAAGGGAAGCCTGAAATTAAAAATAGCGATATTTCGTTTTCTATTGGTTTTTCGGCAAATATGCACATAACAAAATTTGTTTATTTTGTTATTTAGAGTAACTTTTGTTATATACACTTTTTTCGTATACCGAATTATAAACGAGATATGCGCTAAAACCTATAGCGGAAGTGAACAATTTTATTTGGGACAAAAGACTCAACCGAACTAAGTAAAACTCGGTATGTGTATTATCAGTGAGGCCTTCATTATAATAAGCCATACCAACATTTCTATGGACGGGCAGGAGTGGGGGTTATAAGGGAAGCCTGAAATTAAAAATAGCGATATTTCGTTGCCTATTGGTTTTTTCGCAAATATAAACATGACAAAAGTTGTTTATTTTGTTATTTGGAGTAACTTTTGTTATATACACTTTGGTCGTATACCTAAGTATAAATGAGTTATACGTTAAAACTTTAGCGGGCACTAACGGCTGAACCGAACTTAACAAAACTCGGTATGTCAATTAGCAATAATTCTTCCATGATTATAAGTTATATTAAAATTTTTAGATTCGAACGGGAGGGGGGTTATAAGGGAGGCCTGAAATAAAAATTCACCATATTTACATGTATAAGAGACGGGAAATATAAAAATATCGAAGACAGTGAAGCCTTATCGAACAAATAATTCTATTATTAGCAAATCCACGGCAACGACGGGTATCGATCCTAATCACTGGGACGGGTAAATGTCAAAATATTGTGTAATGTAAAGCCTGCTAAAAAATACCATCACCATTCAGCCTCAAATGAATTCCCGGGCGAAGCCGGGTATCTGAGCTAGTATATGTATAAAATTGTAACCTCTGTCTGTACATTGATTTTTTTCGCGAAATTTCACGATAACTTTTCGTTTCACATGTCATAGACACCATATCTGCATTTTGTTTCTTTCGTGTATGTTTGTTTGTTTGTTTGTTTGTTTGTTTGTTACCTTTTCACGCGTAAACGGCTGAACCGAATTTTATGAAACTTGGTATGTATATTACTACTAACCCAACTTAGACTTTACGCTATACTAATTTTCTCTGAGACGAACAGGAGTGGGGGTTATAAGGGAAGCCTTAAATTAAAAATAGCGATATTTCGTTTTCTATTGGGTTTTCGGCAAATATGCACATAACAAAATTTGTTTATTTTGTTATTTAGAGTAACTTTTGTTATATACACTTTTTTCGTATACCGAATTATAAACGAGATATGCGCTAAAACCTATAGCGGAAGTGAACAATTTTATTTGGGACAAAAGACTCAACCGAACTAAATAAAACTCGGTATGTGTATTAGCAGTGAGGCCTTCATTATAATAAGCCATACCAACATTTCTATGGACGGGCAGGAGTGGGGGTTATAAGGGAAGCCTGAAATTAAAAATAGCGATATTTCGTTTCCTATTGGTTTTTCCGCAAATATAAACATAACAAAAGTTGTCTATATTGTTATTTGGAGTAACTTTTGTTATATACACTTTTGTCGTATACCTAATTATAAATGAGTAATACGTTAAAGCTTTAGCGGGCACTAACGGCTGAACCGAACTTAACAAAACTCGGTATGTCAATTAGCATTAATTCTTCCATGATTATAAGTTATATTAAAATTTTTAGGTTCGAACGGGAGGGGGGTTATAAGGGAGGCCTGAAATAAAAATTCACCCTATTTACATGTATAAGAGACGGGAAATATAAAAATATCAAAGACTGTGAAGCCTTATCGAACGAATAATTCTATTATTAGCAAATCCACGGGAATGACGGGTATCAATCCTAAACACTGGGACGGGTAAATGTCAAAATATTGTGCAATATAAAGCCTGCTAAAAAATACCATCACCATTCAGCCAAATGAATTCCCGGGCGAAGCCGGGTATCTGAGCTAGTATATATATATATATATATATATATATACCACCATATATACCATATTTATATATATACCATATATATATATATATATATATATATATATATATATATATATATATATATATATATATATATATGGTGTTGTTTTTTCTTGGAGTTTTGGTCAATGTTGGTAAATGAGCCAATCTTTGTTTATGACAATATTTCGAGAATATATAGGAATACTCCTAATATAACCAGAGATGCAACAGTTATGTGCAAAAGTATCTTTAGTCTTTCCCCGAAGAAGAGAAAATAAATATTCTCGAAATGTTGGCATAAACTAAGATTTATTCTCCAACATTGGCCAAAACTCCAAGAAACAACACCATATATAAATATAACCTGGTGTAAAACAACAACACAATTTTATATATATATATATATATAAAATTTGAACGGATCTCATTTTCGCCATCTACTAGGATGGCATTGATATTTCTACAGCTAAAAATGTAACCAGGGAAAGCCGTCGTGTTTATATGGATGACCTAAAATTATAAACAAAAGATATTATTTTTTATGTAATTATTTAAGTGCCAACAGTTTAGTTCCTACTAGAACCGTAATATATGGGTATCAAGTGTTTAATTCTGCTAGTAGAAATACTGAAATATATCCAAGAAAGAGTCACTACAAATCACCATTTGCACAATGTTGATAATTCTAATGAGTTTTGCCACAATATTATAATCGCAATGATGTTTCATATTGGTTGAATAGGATTTGAATTTATTATGTGTATTTGGAGAGTTGCTCAACTTAATATAAGATACATTGCTTAATTTAAAAAAAAAAATTACTTAATTTTGAAATTCCAAGAGCCTTCCATAAGAACGGAGAGCATATCAGGAAGAGAAAGGTGTTGACAAGTTACTGTGGGAAATGAGCGAGAATTTTTAAGTTGAGAATATTCACACGACATTGTGAGATAAGCAAGTCGCGTGTCCCGACGACTGGGAACACGAATCATCATGTAAGCCTGATTCTAATTATGCCAAATTCATTTACATTCATCACGATTTAACTCGTGCCACGAACTAATCCAACTTTCACTAAGCCAAGCCTGCTTCATATCCGCGGAACAATGTCCCCCTTCAGAAGAACGTCTTGCACAAGTTCGAGGAACATTGCGACATGCAGAAGCATCAGCTGTCGTACTAGCCAACTGTTATCAGTATCTGAAACAGCTTTAGATCTTGATAAGAGAAATAAATTATAAAAGAAATTTTTTAACCCTTTGAAATCTCCGGCGATATTAAAGAAATTCAAATAAATAACAAAAAGTCCGTCACGGAGGGGCGTAAACTAAACAGATTTCCCACGTGCTGGTTTACCACACTTGTGATCTCAACACACCACACATTCTGTAATATTACATGTAAAAAGTAAAGAAGAGCATGGGGGGGGGGTACAGAAAACAATAAAGTACGAATGAATCCCTTAATTCTATGAGTTACGAAAATATAAAGTCCGTCACGCAGGGGCTGCATAAACTGAGCAGATTTCCCACGAGCGCCACGTTTTTGTATTTATCTCAAAACTTAAAAGTTCAAAGAGAACAATATTTCGTATTTAATTTTCAAATAAAGTGCTTCATAACATAATAGAATACTGTTAATATGAGTTGAGTAGAAGTGTGGATTTACTGAAAACCGAAAACTAAAAAAAAATGCAAATCTCAGTTAATAATCAAGATAATGAAAAAATCTACATAACAACATTTATAGAACACTACATTTTCAATAAGATTGGTTCGATATGATTTTTCGATCCGACGCATGATAACGGAGATATTAAGAATTCTCCTCCTCTAAACCCCCCTCTCCCTGGTCCGATTTCAGCCGTTAACGAACTTGATCTTTCTTTTTGCATAAAACGGTTATATATCAAGACATATATATATATATATATATATATATATATATATATATATATATATAAATTTTTGGACGGACGTCATTTTTGTCATCTCCTAGGTAGGATCGATGCACACTTGAAAAAAAAAATCGAAAATCGCGTCATGAGTACGACCTCAATAGCTGATTTCCCTTGAAGGAAATAAGCTAATAAAAGCCATTATTGTAAATTGCTATGCGCACACCTCATTCATCACCTGATGACTCGCTACTTACGGCTACATTTTTTCTTCTTCCATTTCTGGAAAACGTGATCAGAATTCAACTTAACTCATATGGATGAATTTATCGTTACTCTATATGATTCAATATAAAATAAATTTACAAAATTTTAAAAACTAATGTGGGTCGAGAAAATTTTTTGAGTATGATATTTAAAAAAAAAATGTCTACCACAGTTTTAAAATATATTGCAATACATGAAACAAAAATATGCATTCTTTAATCAATGAGTGTTTATACAATGTTCGTCTACATCTGTGATCAGTGTAGATAAATATATTTGTTCAACTATATTACTGGACAAATACACAGTCTAGTTTGAAATTAATAGTTTTTATACTGGATCGTATATACTCCGATGATTTACTGAAAGGGATTCATGCTTTCTGAATGTATATATGAATATTCATATATGAGAATAGACTATGGGTTTTATCTTGCATCGAGAGAGCTGTATACTGTAGTATGCTTTATTCCATGAGTTATTGCAATAAAAACAAATCCGAGGAGATCAAGTCTAGCTGTTGCATAAAAAGTTAGTATATTCCCACAATTTGAAGGGTATTGAATTCAAAAACTTCAATTTTCGTTTTTTCTTCTCATAGGATCCCTATGAGAAGAAAAATAGTAATTGTAACTATTTCACTACAAAAAAAACAGAAAATACCAAAAAAAAAAGCCCGTCATGCAGGGGCTGCGTAAACTAAGCAGATTTCCCACGTGAAATTTTACAATAGAGAAATTTCAAGAGAACCGAACAGTTACTGAAACTGCCGAATTAGCTAGGCGAATACTCACGACTGCTACAGAAATTAGCTGATCTCATGTCCGTTACGCTCAATAAAATGCAAATATTTCGGTTAATATTCAAGATAGAGAATAAATGTATAAAACAATATTTATAGTATATTTATTTTGCAATGAGATTACAATTGTTTTACAACTTTTGTTAAGTGCGTATTTCCCGAAACCCAAATAGGAAACGAAATATAAATATTTCTAATTTCAGGCCTCCCTTACAACCCCCACTCCTGCCCGTCCCTAGAAATGTTGGAATGGTTTATTATAATGAAGGCGTTAGTGTTAATACACATATTGAGTTTTATTTAGTTCGGTAGAGTCTTTTGTGACAAATAAAATTTTTCACTCCAGCTATAATTTTTAGCGTATAGCTAACTCAATTATACTTCGGTATAAGACGAAATTGTATATAAAAAAAGTTTTTTTTTTTTAATTTTTTTTTGAAAAGCATATTTGGCGAAAAACCAATAGGAAACGAAATATCGCTATTTTTAATTTCAGGTCTCCCACATAACCCCCACTCCTGTTTGTCTTAGAGAATATTAATATAGCCTAAAGTCTAAGTTGGGCTAGTAGGTAGCAAACAAACAAACACACACGAAAGAAACAAAATGCAGTTATGGTGTCTATGACATATGAAACGAAAAGTTATCGTGAAATTTCGCGAAAAAAAAATCAATGTACAGACAGAGATTACAATTTTATATATATAGATATAATTTTGAACGGACCTGGGTAGGATCGATGGCCATTTGAAGAAAAGTCTTGAAAATCGCGTCATGAGTACGACTTCAATAGCTGATTTCACTTAAGGGAAATCTGCTAAAATAAGGTTAAATTAAATAGTAAGTAGTAGTAGTAATAACGCCGTTTTAATGACAGATGAACATAAAATATAGAGCAGAAAGTATAATTAACGTAAACAAACCTAATCTCTTTTTCGTCATCTACTAGGTAGGATGGCTTTATGGTGGCCGATTTTAGCCGAACTCGAGGAAATGTTTCGAAAATCGTTTTACGCGTACAGCCTCAATAGCTGATTTTTCTTAAGGGAAATCTGTTAATAATAAACCTTTATCAGTACGATTTACACTGTCAAGAAACCCATTTAATATATTCGTCAATTTCTAATGTAAATTGTTCAAATTTGAGCCTTTATTAGTTATGTTATTTAATATTTAGGATTTAATTAACACGAAAACGGACCTTATATAAAATATGTAGAAATAAGAAATAGGTCTCCACTATTTCAGGTTAGATTTATAGTTATATCGTTTAGACTAATTCGTTTTATTTATGTATAATATAATTTCACCACAAAATACGATTATTACACGGATTTATATATTTATATTAGACAAATGGTTTAGGGGCTAACTTACTAGTCTTCATAATTTATATAAAAATAAACATTCATAATAGATTATCTTAAGATAATCTGTGATTCTAACACTTTGGAATTCGAATAAAGAAGGACCGACTCTTCGCCTCGGGAACAAGACCATCTGCCCACTGTCCCTCGTTATTCGGTATTAAATTATTCAAATCTGATCTACGGCCCAGAGAAAACGTCCTTTATAAGTGCTTGTTTTCTTAAAATCTCTTTGGTATCGTCTAGTAATACTCCTTGGTCATTTGGAGGGCTAATATAAACCTCATTGAATCAGGTATCTGTTTACAACCATTATATATTAGCAATTGTCGGAGCAAGATTCATTTTAGCAGATTTCCCTTAAGGGAAATCAGCCATTGAGGTCGTACACATGACGGGAATTTCGAAAGATTTCATCAACTGTCTATCGATCCTACCCAGGAGATGACCAAAAAGGGGTTCGTTCAAAATTTTATACACACACACACACACATATATATATATATATATATATATATATATATATATATATATATAAACACACAAAAACAAAAAAAAACCGGACACTTCATTTTTGTCGTATTAAAAGCTAATTTTCAGCAATTTTCTTTGTGTGGGTATTCTAGTTATTACAGAGAATTTAGAGTCTAAGTCCATTGAACTAATCCCTTCAGGATTATTAAACAATTAGATAAAACTCAGATTAGATTTATTTGTCGTGAAGTTGATCTATTCTAAACTGTAAATAGTTTTTCGCACATTTAAACACCTTTAATTATTAACCAAGCATTTTCTTTAATTAATGTTTTATTTTTATTTCGGTCATGAATAATGGGTCTTTCAAACTTAGCTTACGTTACATTGCCGAAACGCTTGGGGTAGCGAAGTCTACAATTCACTGTAATAAAAATGAAGAATATATTTTTTTTTTAAATGTGTTAATTTATCTTTTTATTTTTTTTTTATTTTGTATTTTTGTGTAAATAATCAATAAAAATTATTCACTTTTGACAGATTTTGTTTAAATAACCTATAGATTAATATTTTAATTAAAAAGATTAATATACATATATATTAAGTGTTTAACAAAATTATAAGACTAAATCTAAGTGTCCGGCTTTTTTTTGCGGTTGAGTGTATATATATATATATATATATATATATATATATATATATATATGTCTGTTAACGCTCTCGTAATGTTTGTTTGATCGTCACCATACTTGTTATTTAAACGTTTAATGCAAAAATTCGTTAATGGCTGAAATCGTACAGGGGGAGGGGAGTTTAGAGAGAGAAGAATTTTGAAAATTCTTAATATCTCCGTTATTATACGTCTAATCTAAAAATTGTACATAACCAATCATATTGTAAATGCAATGTACTATAAATATTGTTATGCACGTTTTTTCACTACGTTTAATATTAACCGAGATATTTGCATTTTTCGGCCATCAGTAAACCCCCACTTCTAATAATGCCATACTAACAATAAGCTTGAGAAAAATGCATATACTACGTGACGCACGTGGGAAATCAGCTTAGTTAAGGCAGCCCCTGTATTTTATTTTATAATAGTGGATCCAGGATTAGTTGACTTGTGTCAATCTGAAATAAGTAAGAGATTTTGCACAGTTGTTTGAATAAGAGATGGATGATGGATTTAATGTACGGACATTAGATCTACCGATCTTTTAAGTAGACTATCAATACAGGGTCCGGCAAAAAAACCTGAGCAAGCCACCGCGTGAGTTGTAGTGGGGGTAGAGATGTGAAGGGGGTATTGTACCGCAGCGGCGTACGTGCCATTATCAGTGTTCAGATTATGAACACATGATGCATAGCTGCATTTGATGACATTTTGCAAAACATTCCCCCAGATGCTGTCTTAATTTCTTCTGATGAAGCCCACTTCCACTTGTGTGGAACTGTTAACAAACAGAATTTTTGCTACTGGGCTGCAGAAAATCTTAGGGAACTCCACCAACAACCACTACACAGCCCAATAGTCACAGTTTGGTGCGCCGTTGCGGAATTTGGTGTGTGGGGACCGTACCTTTTTGAAGAAGATGGACAAACAGTAACGGGCAATGCCGACCGCTATTGTCACATGATAAAGACATTTCTCCGACCCAAGATCAACCAGTTTGTTTTAGACCATCAGTAAGAAGAAGTTTGGTTCCAGCAGGACGGAGCCACAGCTCACACTGCTCGGCGGTCCATGGAAATGTTAAGAGAGTTGTTCCCTGGATGTCTTGTTTCTTTAAGAGGAGACATTTCCTGGCCCCCTAGGAAACCCGACTTATCACCTTGTGATTTCTTTCTGTGGGGCTACCTAAAGGCTAAAGTGTAGAAACATCGTCCCAGAACTCTGCAAGAACTAAAAGATGTCATTAGGCAGGAAGTGGCAGCCATTCCAAGACAAGGTACACGAAGAACTATGGACAACTTCAGGGAAAGACTCGTGAATGTCTTAACAATGGGGGACATCATTTATCAGACATAATTTTCAAAACCAAGTAAAGTATACTAAGTGATGTAAAATGGCATTATATAGGCTATTCACAAATATAAGTAATTATTCTGTATGTTTCTTATTCTTTTTGCAAATGCCTATTGAAATCAGGGAGGTTTTTTTGCCGGACCCTGTATAAAAGCGGATAGACTAAAAAATGGGGATTCCATAAAGACTAGTTACTATTTAGGTTTTTAATAAACCGTTTGCACTTAATTGCTAACTTTTCATTGTTAAATCAAATTTTTAATATTTTATATTTCCAACTCTTATAAAAAAAATTTAACCTGGTTAACTTCTAATTACAGAATTTTTTATGACGGTTTAGTGTTACATTATGCTGACCTACGAAAGAAGCACGTCTTATCAGGGGTGGTTAGGGATTTTATCAGGCCATTGAATAAAATGGTCGTATTTTATTGTATAAGGGGATTTTAATGGACGCGTTGAACATTAAAACCTCAGGAAGAATTGTATAAGAAAATTTAGAGCGGATTTCTTTTATTGAGTCTACGAGTTGAACCTGAGAACTGTTTCCATGTGCAACGTCATGAGGCTTACGTCTTAGATGCAATAATTGTTTTAGAATTTTGTTCCATAATTTTTTGTTAACTGTTTTTGTTTTTGTCTTTTTAAATTTACTAATTAAGTTTGATCTTTGATACGTGTTTTTAGCATTACAAATAGTTACTTTTAGTAGCTTAGTATTAAATTGTAACTTCGTATCTGTTTACTAACTAGGCTGTGTGTTTTATGTTATAATATCCCATTTTTCTGTGACATATTTTCACTTTTCAATATTGACCTTTAACTTGTATTTTTATTTCGGTTTCCTTCTATTTTAAGCTAAGGTTGTCTTTGTTTTTGTTAAATTATTGAAATACTGTTGGTTGCTTGATATTCAAAGGGTTTCTTTGTGTCAGGAGGCACTGAAGATGGAGCTGTTGCTCTGAAAGTGTGTCATAATTCACACATAGTGGGTTTAGTATATGGATTGTACTGGCCAGCCATCGTTACGAATTTCTATATATATACATATACACATATATATAATTTTTTTTATCGTTACCCGACTGCGTATTTAAATGTTTAATATTAAACTAAAAATCAAGTTCGTGACTAGTGAAATCGGACGAGGGTAAATATCTAAGTTATGACTATCTAAAAAAGGTTATAAAATAAAATTTAATTTTATGGAATTGATGTTTATTTATGTTTTTCGTGTCTGGAATATTAAGTAAGCGTTTTGTATAAATTTGTTTTCAATTTTCAGTAAATCCCCACTGCTCATCCAATATTGACTTTGTGCAAAGGAGCACTTAAAATCTCTTGTCCAGCTTATATTTCAAATACTGTTTACATAGGTTACTTATTACGAGAGAAATAGAGAAAATATGGTGCGATAAGAAATCTGCTTAGTTTGCGCTGTCCCTGCGTGGCTGAATATATTAATTAATTAATTATTAATAATTTATTGAATTGATTAATAATTTATTGAATTGATTAATAATTTATTGAATTGATTAATAATTTATTGAATTGATTTATAATTTATTGAATTGATTAATAATTTATTGAATTGATTAATAATTATTAATATTAATTGAAGCCTAAATACCAAATATTGTTTTCATTGAACTTTTACTTTGTGAGATATATGCAACTTAGTTCTGTTGCCCCCCCCCCCTTATTTTGTTTTTGGATTACTAAAATTTGAGTGATTTAGATAAAACTGATTCTGATTCATTACAAATTACAGGGCTAGCTTTAGTAAATTATTTTTAATAAAATTAATATGTTATATACAGAAATATTTCATTAATTGTTTATATTTAATGTGGGCGGATAACGGACGAGAGTGAATTTCCCGCTAAAAGTTACTTCGGCCGTATCCGTAACTGTTAGGCACTCGTACGGAGATTTCTCTATTGTATAACATTACGTGGGAAATCTGCTTAATTTACGCAGCCCCTGCTTGATGGACTTCTTATAATTACACAATGTCTGAAAGAAATGATGTACGAATAAAACAAAGAAAGCAGTTGAAAATATCAATGAATAACGTATAACAAATAAATGGTCACGTCCTAAACCAGTTAAGATAGCTCAGTGAGGTTATTAAGCAACAAATAAAGATATTTAAATTCAGTGAAAATAAATGGAGTTAAATTAGTAATACTATTCTTCTTCGTTGTTTGATGAGGTCTCCATCAAGAGGCATTTTTATAGTCTTACAACTGACGCAATCGTCCGCCTGTCTCACTTTTACAACAGACTACAAATTGCCTTGCTTGTATTTCCCATCAGCCGCGGAGGCAAATGGGCAGGCGGGAAAAAATATGCCCTTTGTATAAAAGGCACAGATTCAATGGGTTAATAGTGATGTCCAACAGGTGAATGAAGAGCAGTGACTGGAAATCACAGGTAGGTAACAGGTACGGCGGCCTTGCCCGTTCACAGTTTTTGCCGTCGACTCCCATAGCTCATGACCTGACTCCCTCTCATTTACCCACCTCTTTTTTTTCTCTCTTTTCTCAGCGGTCTCTCTTTCTTTTTTTCCCCTCAGTCCCTCCCTCTGCCACTAGGACTACTTGAGGTGGTTGGAGGTTGTTTCCTACAGTTATTTCCGATGATATATGTGTTTTGGAAGTAATGATTTCCAATGAATTACCGTCTCACGGAGGTGGAAACCACTTGTCTTCAGCCTGTTTACACACTCTCAACACTTCATCATTAGTGTTCCACTGTTGTGTGGACAACAAAAGCGATTTCTGAAGTGAGCTAGTTTGCCGAACACTTTAAGCTTTCAAATTTAGGTAAACATAAATATTTGCATAGTTGTGCTATGGCTTTCATGACTTAATTTTATCACCTCCTTCGGAAGTGTCTATTTATATAAAAACAATACAGGAAACATTATTATTATTTCTCTCTCTCTCTCTCTCTCTCTCTCTCTCTCTCTCTCTCTCTCTCTCTCTCTCTCTCTCTCTCTCTCTCTCTCTCTCTCTCTCTCTCTCTCTCTCTCTCTCTCTCTCTCTGAGTTTTTTGTCTCCCCTAAAAGTATTTTTTTTTTTTTAAATACGAGGTTACTTACTTATCAACTTAATTATTAATTGTCGGATGGACAGAAGCAGAAGGCACCGTATTTCCTTAAGACTCTCGTTATTCCCTTGTTCGTTTCCGTGGAAATCAAGATAGTTTGTTGACGGGAACAGTTACCAAGTTTCCCCTGAATATACAACTACAAAATTGTGCTACATAAGAAAAGTTTTACGATGGTACGCACGGATCACAAGATTTGATTGAATAATGTTTTTAGCAGATTTCCCTGAGGGAAATCAGCTATAGAGGTAGTGCTCATGGCGGAATTTTCAAAATTTTTCTTCAAATGTCCATCGATCCTACCTTGTAGATGACGAAAGTGGGGTCCATTCAAAACTGTGTGTGTATATATATATATATATATATATATATATATATATATATATATATATATATACATTTGTCTGTTACCGCTCTAGCGGTCGCAATTTTTGTTTGATCGTTACCAAACTCGATATTTGTCGTTTTATGTAAAATGAAAGATCAAGTTCGTTAACTGCTGTAATCGGACCAGTGGGAGGGGAAGGGGTTAGAGGGGAGGATTTTCGAAAAATTGTACAGAATCAATCTTATTGCAAATTACATTTACTATAAATATTCTTATATACATATATTCTCTATCTTGAATATTAACCAAGATATTTGCATTTTAATTAAATCTGGGCGACTAACGGACGAAGTGACTTTCCCGCCAAAACTAGTTCGGCCGTTTCATTAACTGCTCGGCTGTCGTGAATTTTCCCTATTGTAAAACGTCACGTGGGAAATCTGCTTAGTTTACGCAGCCCCTGCGTGACGGACTTTTGTTTAAGTAATCTAGGCGTATTGATTTTCTATTTCACATTCTTTTATTATTATATTTGATGTACTTAAATCAGTCACCCAAGTGTCTTTCTTGTCTTTTTTTTTTGCCTAAGATATGTTCATTTTCTCCTCCCTTCAATGCTAAATCTGCATACGGGATTGAAGAAAAGTGTTATTACCTATGACAAAACTTCGTTTAGAATAACGAGCTGAAATTGCGCCACACACAGAATTCAAATTGTTTTTAAATGGTGATAATGAATTAATAGTTTTTAAACATTTTCACATTAGTATTTAATGAGAGAATTATTCAAAATTAAATTATTCAAATTACTTTATTCGACACCCATTAGCTCCAGAAAAGGAATGCAGTCACAGTTACGAAATTAAATATTGTTATACTTATTAATCTTTTCAAATATACAGTAATTATTCTGTTCTCGGTCATCTATTAAAATGTTAATAATATTATTGATGGGATTTTTAATAAGTAACGAAATTCAAATTGCGAAGTACATGATAATATTCTGAAGAGAAATCACTCTGGTATTCCTTATAAATACCAAAAATAGTTATTTTTAATAAAAACAATTGTTTCAACATTCAGATATCAGATTTGCCTGGGGTAACTTTAAGTAGAGAATAATTTTAAAAATCCGTCACGCAGGGGCTGCGTAAACTAAGCAGATTTCCCATGTGAAGTTTTACAATAGAGAAATCTGCATACTGGTAACACAATACCACCGTGATTAAATACAAA
Organism: Riptortus pedestris; assembly: GCA_019009955.1. NCBI lineage: Eukaryota > Metazoa > Arthropoda > Insecta > Hemiptera > Alydidae > Riptortus > Riptortus pedestris. The sequence continues at coordinate 128,998,942 of CM032230.1, read as the reverse complement.
CGTTAATGAGAAATCTTCCAGATAATTAAAATAAATTCCCAAGTGAAACGGCTTCTAAATTGTAAGAATAATTTATAATTTAATAACTCAAATTTTAGTAGTCCAAGAACTAAAGAAGGGGGGGGGCGGTTAAACAGAACGTATTTGCATAAATCTCACAAAGTAACGAAGGTAAGGTAAGGTTAGAAACGACAGGTAAGGTTAGAAGAAGCTTCACCTGAGCCGAGTACTGGCGGAAATGGCCGACCTAATCCGAACTATACCCGACCACAGACTTCATAAAAATGCAAATATCTCGTTTAATATTTAAGATAGAGAATAAATGTATCTAACAATATTTATAGTAAATGTATTTTGCAATAAGATTGATTTTGTACAATTTTTCGATCCGACGTATAGTAACGGAGATATTTCGAATTTTCGAAAATCCTCCCCTCTAAACCCCCCATCCCACTGGTCCGATTTCAGCCGTTAACGAACTTGACCTTTCTTTTTACATAAAACGACTAAATATCGAGTTTGGTACCGATCAAACTAAAATTGCGACCGCTAGAGCGGAAACAGACAAATATATATATACAGTTTTGAACAGAACTTCATTTTCGTCATCTACTAGGTAGGATCGATGGACATTTGAAGAAAAATTTCGAAAATTCCGTCATGAGTACAACCTCAATAGCTGATTTCGCTTAAGGGAAATCTGCTAAAAATATAAACAGTCTTTAATTTGTTTTCAGTTTGTTAGGCAAACGGAGTACATAACTTACGTAAGGGATGGCCCTTTTGAAGTGCATATGAGGGAGGACGCATTTTCGAACATTTGTGTCTGTCTACTTGCTGCAAGTATTGTGGTACAAAGAAAAGAACATGTTTTTACATGAAACTATACTGGTGGAAAAATGTATTCCTTTTACAAATAACTATTACCTAATTAGCTAAAAATAAATTAATTCTTAGTACGTTTTTTGAAGTAAACATTTTTTTTAGCAGATTTCCTTTAAGGGTAATCAGTTATTGAGGTCGTACTCATGACGCGAGTTTCGAAAAATTTCTTCAATTGTCCATCGACCCTACCCGGGAGATGACGAAAATGAGGTCCGTTCAAAATTTTATATATATATATATATATATATATATATATATATATATATATATATATATATATATATATATATTTGTCTGTTAACGCTCTAGTGGTCGCAAATTTTGTTTGATCGTTACCAAACTCGGAATTTAATCGTTTCTGTATAGAATCTATCTTATTGCAAATTAAATTTACTATAAATATTGTTCTACACATTTATTCCCTATCTTGAATATTAACCGAGATATTTGCATTTTTATTAAATTTGGGCCGATAACGGATTTTTGAGTTCCCGCCAAAACCTAGTTCGGCCCTTTGCCGTAGGTGTTGGGCTCTTGTATGGAGATTTCTCTATTGTATTACTTCACGTGGGAAATCTGCTTAGTTTACGCAGCCCATGCTTGACGGTCTTCTTTTAATTTCAGAGTTCATTATTTTCCATGAAGACTTGTTTCAACAATAATTTTGTTGACTTCAACTTTTATGTCGCAGTATTTTTCAATAAAATGTGCAATTTCTGAAATAAAGGTTTGTGCATTTTACGGCTAAAGGATGGGTCAAATCGAAAATTTCTCTAATACAAACTCTTTTTAGAATTTTATTTTCTTCAAGAATCCGCCACAGAAAGTAGGGGATTCCATTGGAAATTCCAAAGTTATGGTCGCTGGAGAAGTACTGGAGAAGGTTACGAGGTTGAATATGGACTGAAAGAATTCTTCAGGGGTCCCAAATAATGAGATATTTGGATTTTTTAGTTTTCAGCCATCAGCAAACCCAGACTCCTTCCTGCTCATGTCACATAAACAATACTCTGTTATATAATAAACCACTTTTTTTGAAGCTTAAATGTCAAGTATTGTTGTCAAGAGACTTTTATTACACAAGATACATGCAAATACGTTCTGAGGTCACCCCTCCCCCACCCTCTTTAGTTCTTGGATTACCAAAATTTGAATGACTGAGTTAAAAATTATTCTGATTCAATTCAACAGTATAAGAAATAGTAAATAGTTTTCAATAATTTTTTTTATATATATTTATTCGTTTATTTGCAACAACACAATTAAATATTACAAGGAAATGATATGTTAGAAAAAGTGGCTTGACTATTGTCTTGAGTTGGGAATTTGCCCATTGACAATACCCACAATGTAGGGAAGATTGGGTTGTTTATGGAGTTAAACTGGAACACTACACGAGAAGATATCTTGGCCACTTACGCTTCAGACGTCGCCTTGGGTTTTCTGGAATATGAGTAGATGAAAGTGATTTGATTAGAGGATTAGGATGTGCGGGAAGGAGAGAGTGGAATTTCTGATATCGGGATTTGGCGAGGGCATGGACAAAAGGCATGTTGAGGTCGTTATGTAGAGTTAAATTGGATACGTAAAATGGGGAATCTGTAATTTTGCGGAGTATTCTGGATTGGAGGGTTTGGATTTTGTAGGAATTTGGAGGTTTGATGGAACCCCAAAGTTCAAGTTCGTACGTCCATATTGGTCGGAGTGCTGTCGTATAAATCAGTCATTTGTTGTGTAGATCTGTTGTCAAGCAGTCTAAATAGAAGTCTGTACCGTCGACTTCAATAAAATTAATGTTTTCTTCAGTTATTGTTTTTCTTTCCACTAAAGAATATTTGATTCTATCTGTTCAGCTCAGAAAGGTTGGCTGACCTGTTTGCTTGCAATGCATGCGCTTTCCGTTAGTATTTATTCACTTAATATTCACGGTGGTGTTAAGTGTTACCGGTATGTAGATGTATCTATTGTAACACTTCACGTGCTTATTTTACACAGGACCTCTGAGACCGATTTTTTTGACAGAAGAGTGAATGAGTGTGGTTCTTAAGTTCAAGCAGTTTATTCCATGGCACCTACAAGAGAATATTTATTCATAAGCGTCACGTAAGCTAATTAGACATAACATTTCCTAAATGTCGCGAAGGTAAGATAAAGATAGAACGGAAGACAACCGGAAAGTGAGAGCCATAAGGGGCGAATGAGACCTGGAGGTGGGGGCTCGGTGGAGTTAAATTAGTTTTAGCAGTCGTGGAGTAATTAGTGAAAAGAGGTGGGCTATTATAAATCAGACGCCACTTCCACGGCTTTATTTATGTCCTGCCAGAGTCCTGAGGGATTAAACCGAACCCGGAGGATCACCTATCCCCGATATCGCTTCGGGCCAGGACTTCGCCCCGCTAATATAGTTTAGGAACGAATTTTGAGAACGGACCCCGACTCCCATTTCAAAGTTTCATTGCAATTAGAAACGTGGCTTATCCGCTTCTCAGAAGGTGGATCCAAGTTAGTTTTTCCCTTTAAAAGCTTGACTATTGGAGAGCGAATCCGAATTAAAGTCGTTTTAATTACCTAATTAAATAGCTATATTCATTAGCCGTTTCGCAATAACCCTTAGGATTTTCCCTGCAATTGTTTATCTGCGAGGATTAAGAGTATAATTGTGGGAGGTTTAGAGATAACCTGTTTATCATGGATGACAGATGCTCTAGATAATTCAATCTCATTAATTATTATGCCTGGTCATCAGCTTGTCTGACAAATTTATGCATGAATAAATTAATAATTAATTATTACAAAGGTGTGGATATTATCGTGCGGGCGTACTTCGCTTATCTGATTAAATGGCCTTCAGTCAGAGAGAAATAATATATATATTTTTTTTTTAAATATCACTTGCTTCGGAATGTGAAAAAAGCTAAATTGCGAGAAGAGAATATGAAGAAGTGGTACTCTCATCTATCATCCAGATAAATGTCATGAGAATGCATTCAAAAGATCTATATAATTTTCGCAATCAGTTTGTACTCGATTGAAAATAATAAATCGGGGCTCAAATTAGCCATGCGAGATAAGGAGTTGGTTTTAATCTGACATGGCAAACGTTTATTGGCAATAGGAATTTATCTAGTGACGAACTCGTTAATAAAATCCCTAGTACCACTCTGGCTAGAGTAGGGTGGTAACCTGTAGTTACAAAACTTCCCTATTAGCCGTAGTTGCATAATAAGAACGTAAATAAATAACAATCAATAATAGTTTTGCGAAACTTACGTGTTTGAAAATGGCGTATAGTTAATCATTTAAGAAGTATGAAGAAAAATGGATCCATCCCTGCAGAAGATTGGCGATAGAATCATTCGGAGGCGCCTGGGACCCTTCGGGAGCGGGTGCTGACAGTGCATTGAGTGCAATGATTGTAAGTTTCAGTGCAGTGCTATGTTTAGTGAGCAGTGCAGTGCAATAAGGAGTAAAATTAAAAGTGCATATTGTGATTAGAGGTGGAGATTAATTTACCAAGTGTGTAATACGTCGTCCAATAAATTATGCAGTGGTAAAAGCGCTAAAGTTTGTATATTTAATTTGACAATCTAAAAAAAAAAACCCTAATAATAAAAAAAATATTACATTTTTAATAAACGTCAAAAAAAATATATTGAAAATTGGAATTCACATACATAATTTTCTATTCTGGAATTATTTAAACAAAAACTGTAAAGACTATTTTTTTTTTTTTTTTAAATTTCCGAAAATTGTCTTGGCAGTGTATTACTCACCACTGTAATTAATTATTACTGAAATATATAATTTTTGTCTTTGAAACAATTACTAAACTTGTTTCCGACATACCCGTAGAATTCAACTCAAATTTACATAAATGGTGATATTGAGATTGCATGCGTTAAACACATTTTAAGTAAATCGTGGTTTTTGTTCATTTATAATGAACGAGTACCCTTTAAAGAACATTTAAAATGAAAATATGATCCTAATTTAAAGAGTGATATTTCCTCATGAGCCAAAGGTTCAATACCAAAAATGGCGGATACAAAAACAAAATACCAGCGGAAAAGAACAAAACCTTGATATATATGGCGAGGAATTTTGGAAATATCAATTATTAATTATTATTGGTACAATAAATTAATAAATATATTTCCTTGCACTCCGATTAAATAAAATGAACATAATGTTTGCCAACACTTATATATAAAATTATTTCCCTTTAAATTGGTGTATGATATCTCGGTCGATAGAAAAATCTCGTATGACAAACCTAGAGACTTAAACAGGGTCCTATACAGTTATGTAAGATACGCCAGATAGGTCCAGTGATGGTCAAAAACGGATAATTAGATGAACGTTTAAAATGAACTTTTACGCGTACTTCCTTTACATCGTGCACAAGGAATTTTTTTTTGTTGAGATAATTAGCCTCCCTTTAGTGATACTCGAGGGATTCCTGAAAATAATTTTTAGTAATCAGCGTAAAACGCAACCCCCGTTAACCAAGGAGGTCCTGGAATGAGTTGTCTCAAGTAGACTGATGAGCCTCTCAAGTGGCTGTCTACTTATATTCTTGCTAGACTCCTGCTGGCCACAATTACTCTGACACTAGCGTGCGCTGGTGAACTAATGTTATCTCTTGGTGGGGATCGAATCTGCACATATTTTGCCTTCAGTTTACTGACGGGCACGACCACCGGCGCCCCCAATGTACAAGGAAGTAAATAAAAGTCCGTCACGCAGGGGCTGCGTAAAATAAGCAGATTTCCCAAGTGAAGTTTTACAATAGAGAAATCTGCCTAATAATAACAGTAGTAGTAGGGAATCTCTAAACCTATTCAGGAGGGACGAACAGTTACAGAAACGGCCGCACTAGCTCTCGGCGGAAAGTCCCGAACGTTTTCGACTCCTGCCGACCACTCACACAATACGCAATTTCAATTTCTTCGTATTTTAATGTTCCTTGGTTCCATTTTTTTAGAATACACTTTATTATATCTTTTCAATGTAATTCTGCATTTATTCATTACTAATTGATAATCACTATTTACTTATGCTCCTGGGAAACTATAGCTTGATTTTACTTGATGATGGTATCTTTGTTTAACTGGAATGTATTCAATTTGATATCAGTTGGTCCAAGTTTGTCTTCTTTCTGGAATTTCATAAAACGTATTTGTTATCACTAAAATTTACTCCTGGCAGAATGACATTAGCATATCACTGTGATTATTCTTATTATATATATAGTTTTGAACGGACCTCATTTTCGTCATCTCCTGGGTAGGATCGATGAACATTTGAGGAAATTTTTCGAAACTCGCGTCATGAGTACGACCTCAATAGCTGATTTCCCTTAAGGACAAAAATCGGACAACCAAACCTAAGGCTGCTTTAGCCAGGGGTTAATTTCGAGAAGTGAATATCCTGAGGAAACGGCCGATAGCAGCTATTAGCGCCGGCTATAAATCCCATCCCACGTGTCGGATGAAATCGGTAGCCCTAAAATAGCCGTTAGACGGAGAGGAGGAAGCCGATCAGCTGACGGTAATACCACACCCAAGCCTATAATAAAGCACATGTTATCTTCGCGAGCTGTCCGGAGAGCTGCACCCGACGAATACCGGGGGCCAATCTGTGCTAGAGATTAGACGAAATGAGACCGGAGGAGAAAAAAAGTAAAAGAAAAAAAAAGATGGAAATGCCACAAATAGGCATCATTATGCCCATGGATTGGTCTATGTGTCCGGAGATACCCTTATTTAGCATTAATCGCGCCCGGCCGAGACTATACTGTTTAATGCGTATTCAATGATTATGTTTCTGATTTGTAATATGAAAATTGGTGTGCTGCGCTCAAAGATTACGCATCCGACTCCAGCTTGGTTCCTATCATCGGCTCTTAACTCCTCCGGTAGGCATAATGACTATAATTAGGGAACATTTTTATTATTACACTCCACCTCTCGTTTTCTTTCTCGATGAATATATATACCATTCATTCAAACACTTGGTTTACGCGGCAAGGGCAGGATTAGTACAGTCACAGCAATACACACATGAGCAATCACTTTCAATGCAATTAAGCTTTTGATACGAAAAAACTAAGCAGATTTCCCACGTTTATCTCGTATTTGAATTTATCGCAAAACGTAAAAGTTCAATGAGAACAATATTCGGAATTTAGGCTTCAGACAAAGTGCTTTATAGTATAACGGCTTATTGGTAACATGGCATATAGGAGTGGGGGGTTTACTGGTGACCGAAACCTAAAAAAAATGCAAATATCTCGGTTAGTAATCTAGTTATTGCAAAAACGTACATATTAACGTTTATAGAACATTATATTTCCACTGGATTGGTTATCTATACTTTTAGCAGATTTTCCTTAAAGGAAATCAGCTATTGAGGTCGTACTCATGACGCGAGTTTCGAAAAATTTCCTCAAATGTCCATCGATCCTACCCAGGAGATGACGAAAATAAGGTCCATTCATTAATTATATATATATATATATATATATATATATATATATATATATATATATATATATATATATATATATATATATGTCTGTTAACGCTCTAGCGGTCGCAATTTTTGTTTCATCGTTACCAAACTCGGAATTTAATCGTTTTATGTAAAAAGGAAGATCAAGTTCGTTAATGGCTGAAATCGGACAAGTGGGGGGGGGGGTTTAGAGGGGGGATTTTTGAAAATTCACAATATCTCCGTTATTATAGGTCGGGTCGAAAAATTGTATAGAACCAATCTTATTGCAAATTAAATTTACTATAAATATTGTTCTATACATTTATTCTCTATCTTGAATGTTAACTGAGATATTTGCATTTGTATTGTGTGTCGTCGGCAGGAGTCGGCTATGTTCGGGAATTTCCGCCGAGAGCTCTGGCGGCCGTTTCCATAACTATTCATCCCTCTTGAATAGGTTTAGAGATACCTTACTACTACAGGTGTTATTGGGCAGATTTATCTACTGGAAAACGTCACGTGGGAAATCTGCTTAGTTTACGCAGCCCTTGCGTGACGGACTTTTACAATTCGACGCATAATTACGGAGAATTAAGAAGTTTCGAAATTTTCCTTGAAGTTTCCTCTAAACTCCCCCTCCCACGGTCAAATTTCAGCCTATAACGACTTGTTCTTTATTCTTACATAAAACGTTTAAATTTCGAGTTTGGGTCAATCAAACAAAACTTTAAACCGCTATATATATCATTTTGAACAGACTCATTTGCGTCATCCCCTGGTTTGAATCGAAGGAATTTGAGGAAATGTTTCGAATTCGCTTCGACCTCAAGAGCTGATTCCCTTAAGAGAAACATGCTGAAACGTTCCTCACTCAGGAGCTGCGTAAACTAAATGAGATTTTCCACGCGCTGAATAACACACTAGTGATTTTACGTCACCAATATATTGTTTATTTTTATGTAAAAATCCGTATAAGTCGGGGGGGGGGGTTACTGAAGGTTAAAAACAAGAAACTGCGACCAACTCGCTTATTATTTGTGTTTCGGAAAAATGTATCGAACAAACATTTTAGAGCTTAAATAGTTAAACAAGATGGTTTATAACATTATTCCATGTGTCGTATAGTAGCGGATTTATTTTAAATTTTCTTCATTCATTAAGATGCATCCCTCTCTAACCCCCACCCCTCCCTTCGACTCCTGGTCTGAATTCAATCATCAACAAATATTTACTGAAGTGATGAATGAAATCTTCATATAGTAGGTCCTACGTGGGACGTTTACTTAGTTTATGTACCCCTGCATGAGACACTTTATATTATAACTGTTATATTTGGGCGTTCAAGATTAAATCATTTACAACATATTAATCTGAGAAGGATTGTAATTATTTATTTATTATTTAGAGCTCCGCAACTGTGGCGACTTGGCTCTTCTTAAACATGAGGGGAAACCAAAACAAAAACAAAAAACATGTAAACAAAATAACAAAACAAAGTTATAAGAAATAATATCAAACAAACAAAAGAAACACGAACACAACAAAATAACAAGAAACATGTA